>JAVQIZ010131182.1:0-17687 GCA_036023535.2 Galaxias brevipinnis | reverse complement strand
GGGGGGGGGGCCGCCGGGGGCGAGGCCTCTGCGGCTCCCGGCACTGCACCGAGGATCACCCCCCCCCCCCCCCACTAAACCGACCGCTAGCACTACAGGTGTGTATCGCCTGGGAAACAGCCTAAAGTTGTGCAGTGCAGCTAGCTCCAAATACTTCCTCCACAAAGCCGAGCAGGCTTCTTAGCCGTTAGCCTTAGCCGTAAGCCTAGCATCACAACATGTGCTAAATAAAGACAGGCAATCACAAACAAATGGAACACTACAGTCAAACTCAAAACAAGTACAAGGAACACACAAATCATCTTTACTCTTACTCAGGACTCTACTACTGTCATTTGGAGGCAAAATCTGTACAGCTAGAATTTGTGGTAACAAAGAACAAAACAGAAAATAATAAATAAATAAAAAGATGAAGATATCTGATTGAAGGTTGCCTAGGAAACTAAAGCATGTATGCTAACTGGAAGCAAACGGGGGTTGACTTATCTGGTCTCTCCACTAATCAATTTGTCCAAACTTCAGAAAAATCCGAATTCCGGCACGCGTATGGTCCCGAGGAAGCCGGATTGGAGATCATATACCTGGAATAGACACGTAGAAACCTATCATCTCCACTAGTTCACACTGGAAGAATCAGCAACAACAGACGAGAACTCACGTGTACCGGCCCTCCTGTGCGCTGCTGGCTCCCTTGCTGCTGTTGTCCATGCCTACCTGGTTCTCACCACAGCGGTGCCGAGCCAGGCCCGACCTCCCCTGGAAGCTCTTGCCACAGCTGGGACAGCCGAAGCGGGTGTGGCCCTCGTCATGGACCTTCTGGTGGTTGCGGAGGAACCTGGCCAATCGGAAGGCTTTGCCGCAGGTGTGGCAGATATGCCTCTTCTTCTGCGTGTGGATGCGCATGTGGTTACGCAGAGCCATGTAGTTGGAGTAGGGCTTGTCGCAGAAGTTGCAGCGGAAGTCTCCGGTCTTGTGGGTGTGCTTGTGGTTGAGCAGGGATGAGGCGTGCTTGTAGGAGCAGCCACACAGGTCACAGGCGTAGGGCCGCTCATCAGAGTCCAGGTTCACTCCCTCCAGACTCAGGCTGGAGCTGTTTAGAGAGCCTGAGGACGAGGGCATCTGCTCGGCTGGACAGCTGTGGGCGGCCAGCTCCTCGGCAGTGGAGAAGCCCTCACAGCAGCCGTCACACTCGTAGTCCATCTGAGCTGCTGCTCCCTGCTGGCCTTTACACAGCCCTGCAGTGGTATGAGTGGACAGCTGCTTCTGTGTGCGGAAGCCCTTCCCACACTCCTGGCAGTTGTGCTTCTTCTGGGCGAAGTGGAGCCGTAGATGGTTCTTCATGGCTAGGCGGTTAGGGTAGGTGGAGTTACACACGTTACAGTGGTACTCCCCGATCTTGTGGAGGTTCTTGTGATTAGCCAGGCTGCCGGCGTGACGATAGGTGCGTCCGCACTCATCGCAGGCGAAGGGGCGGCGCCCCCCCTCAGACGGGTCGATGTTCTGCGGCCGGGACGTCCCAGCGGAGGCGTAGGGCTTCTTGAAGCCCCCGTGGCCGTACTTGGTCCCCATGCCAGGGTGGTGGCCCTTGGAGGACTCTCCTCTCATGACCTGCATCTGGGAGGTGCCAGCCTGCTGCTGCTGGAAGCGGGATCCGTTGGGGCCGGTGCGGACCAGGCCCTTGGCGCGGTGCTCCTCGTGCAAACGCAGGTGGTTGATCAGCTGCTTCTGGATCTTGAAGGCTTTGCCACATTCCTCACACTTGTGCCTGCAGCAGAGAGGACAGAGCGGGACAGGAAAGTAAGAAACTGCCTTCAAAACAAACTACAGTCAGGAACAGACCCTTACACCTACTTTTATTAAAATGCAGTGGGAAGAAAAAGTAAGTGAACACTTTGGAATGACCTGCATTTATATATGAATGTGTCTTAAAATATGATCTGACCTTCACCTGAGTTACAATAAGGAACAAACACAATCCGTTTTTACTAATAACACACAAGTTATTGTATTATTCTTGTCCATATTGAATACATCATTCAAACATTCACAGGGTAGGTTGGAAAAAGTAAGTGAACCCCTAGACTTCAACAAAAGCTAATTGGAGTCAGCAAACCTGGAGTCCAAAGTGAAACGATATTGGAGGTGTGGTTTGAGCTACTTCGACTTATAAAAATCAAACATTTAGAGTTTGCTTTTTACAAGAAGCATCTGCTGATATGAACCATGCTTCGCAAAAACATCTCAGAAGACCTACGATCGAGAATTGTTGATTTGCATAAAGCTGGACAGGGTCACAAAGTAATCTCCAACAGTTCAGATATTCATCCATAGTTCAAACAAACTGGCTATAAATAGAGATGATTTAGTACTGTGGCTACTCTCAAAAAGTGGCCACCCGGCAAATATGACTCCAAAGGCACAACGCAGAATGCTCTGAGGTAAAAAAAAAAAACCAGAGTAACAGCTAAAGTCTTGAAGGAATCATTGGAGACGGTGAACATCTCTGTTCATGAGTCTACCATATGTAAACCATTGAGTAGGCATTGTGTCCATGGAGCTGGTTAACGTCTAAGTTTTTGAGTCCACCATATGCAAACCATTGAGCAGGCATAGCGTCCATGGCAGGACACCACGGAGGCAGCTGCTGAGCACCTGGACACTCCACAGCGCTACTGGGAAAACGTTGTGTAGACTGATGAAACTAAGGTTGAACTATTTGGGAAGAACACGCAGCACTATGTATGGTGTAAAAAGGACCCCGTACACCAACCACAGGTGTGGAAATTTCTCGATTCTTAGATGCATCATGATGTGGACGACTCTGAATCGATGCAGCGACAGAACATAATCAGAATTTGAAAATGTAATTAGGTCTACATGGGGAAAAAAAACACCCTACCATTCATTTCTCTTTAACAGATTTTATTGTGATTAAAGTCTCGGCTGAAGAATTAAAGTTGTTGCAGGGTTGTACAGTGCGACGGTTTCGGTAGCATATGCTACAAAAAATTATTGTGCGAATAGAAATATGTATCCACTCGCACGTGTGCAAGTGGGTTGCGCTGGTTTCCATTCATTTAAACAGAAAATTACGAACTACGCCAGCTAACAACCTTAGAAAATACAAGACATGGTACTATTCAGACATCAACCAAAATGATGAAAAAGAGATTACAAGTGAACATATTGCACTGCTCCGACTGCCGCTTCTATTGACCAGAAAGTGGTTGTTGGGCCGGAGAGCGTTTTCACATCTATGCGAAAGGTCACGTCAACTAAACCAAAAAAGCCGGTTGTCCACTCGTTGTTAAATTCATATTCAAGTTAAATTCTCTAGCTTAATTCAAGTTAACCAACTAACGTTTGCCGTGACTACAGGCTGTAAGATAAGATAGACATCGTTGGAATTGCTTAGGCCTACATGATGTAACCTGTAATTAGGATAAGTTTTTATATTCGCCTACAGCACAGCAGCGAGCGCAGGAGTAACTGTGCATCGTAAACGTAAAGCCTGGTTTATACATCTCTGTGAGCGCGTTAGCGAATGTAAACGTTCATTTGACGCTCATGTTCGCACAGTGGTTTGCCTACATACTTCAACGTAAGTTTAAGGGGCCCACTAGTTAAGTGTCGAATTCAGTAATCGAGAATGTACAGAAAACCGTAGAAGAAGCACAGACACAGAAAATCCTGTTTATGTGCCGCGAAAGTATAAACAAAGAGACCGAAGGTTGCTCACTGCTTTGCATATTTTCTGATATCAAATCAAATCAAGTTTATTTATAGAAAACATTTAAAACAAGCAGATCTGACCAAAGTGCTGTACAATATATTCATATACAGTTTATCAAACAATAGGTCTACAGAAAACAGTTGTAACATATAGCCTATACTATGTACAAGCTAAGTGCATAGAAAACCACTAATATGATTCGAATTGAAAATCAGCCTATACGTTTTAATTTGTTTCTATACAGCCAAATATGACCGAATATCTACTTGCTTCCTACCCTGCTCAACCAAATCAGCGATTGTTTGATGCACTGAGAAGACGAGACGCGCAACGGTCTGTTAGGATTTGGGAGGACTCCCCGTCAACACGTCGACAGGCCTCGGTGAGCTACACTTTCCCAGAAACCCCTGCTCTTCAAAGCTACGCAGAGCTGTTTACGTGCTGCTTCGCAGAAGTATAAACCAGGCTTTAGCAGGAGGGGCGTCACTTTCAGACACAATTCCTCCACATTGTTGACATAAATAAATACCTAACATCCTTGCAAGTTGCCTAGCACATAGTTCCTTATCAATATTTTAGGGTGACATGCTAATATAACGCCACCCCCTCCCAAAAAATAATTTAGGGATTTTTTTCTTTTTCAAATTGGCTCTGCACGTTTACAGTAGCCTATACTAAAATGCCTACAAAAAAGGTGATAGAGAGATAAAGAGCTGAAGGCGCACAAAAAAGTAAAATTAGGGATTTTTGTCCACCCGTGTGTGCTTCTAAATATTTCTCTGTGCTACTGAAATCTATAGCTTGCTAGCACTGGTGCTACCACCTAATGTAGTAAGCGTACGGCCCTGTCTTACATTTACCAAAGTCAATATCTTGCTTTGAATTGTGGGAGAACATTAGGCTAACCATACTTCTGTAACAGCTTCAGTTATTTTGAGTGAGCGTGGCATTTGCCCCCTTCTCAAATGACATAATTGGGCTACTGCAACAAGCGTTTAACTATATCAAAAGTTATGTGGGTGTATTTTAGCTAAATGCAAATTCCAAAAACAGAGTTTAATGACATTGTGGTTATGACAGTATTAGCCTGAAAATGGAACCATGGAACTTTGGCTGAGGAGGGAAACTTATGTTGGAATCCTCTGCAAAAATGAAAACCCAGAACTCAAACGTCAGTAACGTTACACAAGTGGAATTTAGAACAACGCTGTGAGTACGCTAGCTAACGTTAGACTCCATAATGTAATAACACCACATCCAAATGATGATGACTAGCGTTTGCTAAATCAAAACAATAGACGTTTTGCTTTTAGTTCTTGTCAACAGCAACATTTGAATGCATTGTGGGGTGAAACCGCAAGTATTATTCAATGAAAAAGTAGCCATGTGCGGTCATATACAAAATTGAGGATGCATACATTGTGAGGCATCAAGATGCATCGAGAATCGCTGTGCATTCGAATGACAGGTGAATTGTAATCGAATCAAATCGTGACACCAGTAAAAAGATTCACACCTCTAATACCAACATGAAAACATCATCTCAACAGTGCAGTACGGTGGATTGAGCTTCATGATTTGGGGCTGGACAGCTTCATGATCTTGGGCCTGGACAGCTTCATGATCTTGGGGCCAGACAGCTTCATGATTTTGGGGCCGGACAGCTTCATGGTTTGGGGCTGGACAGCTTCATGATTTGGGGCTGCTTTGCTGCCTCTGGGCCTGGACAGCATGCCATCAGAGGGAAAAATGTATTCAAGTTTATCAAGATGTCCTACCGGAAAATGTCTGAGTAGACGTTGGGTGATGCAGCAGGACAATGACCCTAAACATCGAAGTAAATCTACTACAGAACGGCTTAACAAAAAAAAGAAAATCTGCCATTTGGAGTGGACCAGTCAGAGCCCAGATCTTAACCCAATAGAGATGCTGTGGAATGACCGAGAGAGCCGTTCACACCAGACATTGTAAGAAAATGGCTGAACTGAAGCAGTTCTGTAAAGCAGAATGGTCCAAAATTCCTCCTGAACGTTGAATGTCTGATCCGAGCTACCAGAAGCGCAGGTGAGGTTACTGCTGCCAAAGGAGGATCGACCAGTTATTAAATCCAAGGGTTCACTTACTTTTTCCACCAGCACTTCAAATGTTTAATGGGTGTGTTCAAAAGACATGAAAGATTTTGATTGTGTGTTATTAGCTTAAGCACATTGTGTTTGTCTATATTTGTGACTTAGATGAAGATCAGATCATATTTTATGACCAAATAACGCAGAAAACCAGGAAATTCCAAACGGTTCACATTCTTCACTTTTTCTTGCCACTGTATTTGGGAACGTCAGCCTTTTGGACACATTCATGTGACAATGGACTCGAAGTACATTAAAATAGATAAAAAAAATAAAAATGACGAGGAGATATATCTTTTTTATTTTAGAACTGAGAAACATTGAGAGAGCAGCACAGCATTTTTTTCTTCCGATGTTATCAATTACCAGTCGAGAGTAAATGTGCATTAAAAATAAATTTTTTGTTACTTTTACTAGTTCAAACAATGAACCAGTCCATGACATATTTCAGAATGCAAAACCGCTGAACTGGCAGTGAGTCAAACTATTAAGGTGGCTAGCTAGAGATACTGTCCTCCGCTGGACACCCTACATAACTAAAGCGTAGGTATGGTTGTAGTCCCACTTTATTATTCATTAATGAAAGCAGCATTATATTTGCCAATTTCAAAAGTAAAAAACAAGAGGGCAGAATGCTGTCAAAAGCCAAAATACTTTGTGTCCGAGTTTTAACTATGACCCAAACAGTAAATTCAGCAAATAATAAAGAAATATATGTTTTGGACATAAGCTTCTGCTTTAAGCTAATGATTCATTGCTAGCTCTGCGTTGCTAAGAAAACCATTAATATACAGTAGAGCCATGCTATGATGGAGGGAACCCTTTGATTGGGCAAAGTGCAGAGTTTGAGGCTTACCTCTTGAGGTCGAAGTGGGTCCTCTGGTGGTTCTTCAGTGCCAGCAGGTTGTAGTAGCGCTTCTGGCACACCAGGCAGCGGAACACGCCCGTCTTGTGGGACTTCTTGTGGTTGAGCAGCGAGCAGGGGTGTCTGTAGCCACGGCCACACTGGTCACACCTGTGGGGGCGGTCCCCGGAGTCGGCCATCTGTCTCCGGTCTCCGGCCATGTCGCGGTTCCCGCCCGCCCCGCTTACCCCAGCACCGCCCGTCATGCTCTTGGCCCCGCTGCCGCCATGTTTCCCCAGCGTGCTTGCGCGGTTCTTCCCAGGACACAGGTGGGTGATGAGGTGGTGGCGGTCAGCGAAGAACATGCCACAGTCCACACAGATGTGGTTTCGCCCGTCCATCTTGTCACTGCCGTTGGTGGAGCTTCCTCCTAGGTTGGGATTGGGCCCGTGCACCAGCTGGTGATTCAGGAGGTCCTGCTTCCTGGCGAAGCTCTGCCCACAGGTGCTGCAGATCATCCTCCAGTCCTGCTCGGGGGACAGGGCGGAGGGCCCGGGACCCGTGGGGTTGTTGGCGTGACTCCGGAGGTGGCTCCTGAGGGCCCGCAGGCTGGCGTAGTGGTTCCCGCACACGGAGCACTGGTACACCTCGCCATCGTCCTCCTCTTCCTTGTCCTGGCTGCTCCCCATCCTCTTGCCAGCGCTCTGGGAGTACTGCTGGCGGCCGCCGCCCTCCTTCATGCTGCTGGAGCCACTGGCCCCTGCGGAGGGCAGGGAGGTTCCCCCCGGGCTATGGTAGTTCATGTTGCCCCCCATGAAGCCGTTAGACATGTTGCCCTGCTGCTGCTGGCCGCGGCGGGGGCACATGTGGGATTTGATCCCAGAGATATCCCCGTACATCTCCCCACAGTCAGCACACATGTGCCGGTCAGCCTGCCGGTGTGCCGAGTTGCTCTGGGCCAGGGAGCCGTCAAAGCGGTCGTGGAACTCCAGGGAGTCCAGGCCACTGCTGTGACCGCCGTCAGGGACAAAGTGGGCGGCGTCGCCCAGGTTCCCGGGGAGGGAGATAGGGGTGGTGGCTCCGCTACCCTCCTGGACGTAGCTCTGCTGGGAGTCCAGGGTCAGGGGCTCCGAGGACAGCCAGTCGCTGTTGTCGTTCCCCATTGGCTGGTTGGAGGGCCGGCCCTTGTGGCTGCGCAAGTGGCTGTGCAGCGCGGCCAGGTGGGGATACTGCTTACAGCAGATGGTGCACTGGTAGTGGCCGGTTTGGTGGGAGCGCTTATGGTTGACCAGGCTGCCAGCGTGGCGGTAGCTCTTCCCACAGTCCCCGCACTTGAAGCGGCGTTCTCCGTCGTCCGAGGAGTTGGACTGCGGCACACGGCCCCCAGAGGGAGAGGCCCCAGAGCTGGAGCCCAGCCCGTCGGTGTTCAGGATGGAGGAGGGCCCGTCCTGGGAGGCATGAGCACCAGGGTGGGGGTCGTGGGTCAGGTAGTGCACCTTCAGGCTGTCCAGGTCCGGGTGCCCCGCTCCACAGTAAGCACAGGTGTAGATGGGGTTGTTGACGGGAGGGCCCAGCATGGGATCGTAGGGACCCCTCTTCTCACTGGGCAGTGGGGGCAGTGGCAGGGGGTCCCCCAGCGCGGGGGTGTAGGCTGGGGAGCGCACGGCGCTATGGGGCATGATGCCGGGGAAGCTGCGAGACAGTCCCAGGGAAGAGGAGGCGGCGTTGTGCAGCAGGATGTGCTCCTGGAAGTCCGCCTTGTTGGGCAGTGCCACCTGGCACAGGTGACAGAAGCAGGAGGCGTCCTCACCCTGCGGGGGGGCTCGCTGACTGGACGGCTCGTGGAGGCTGCTCACCATGGACGCCCCCGGAGGCTTGAACTTGGAGTGGGTGCGCTCGTGTCCGTTTAGGGCAGCCAGGTTGCTGAACTGTTTGAAACACACTGAGCACTTGAAGGTTCCTTGCTGGTGGCACTTCTTGTGGTTGACCAGGCTGCCGTGGTGACGGTATGTGCGGTCACACTGGTCACACTTGAAGGGGCGGTCCCAAGCGTCGTCGGAGCCAGGGGATTTGCTCTTGCCGTGGTCGTCCGGGTCAGAACCTTGCATCACACTGTGGCTCAGGCCACTGCTGTTCAGGTGGGAGCGTCCGAAGCCCTCCGACAGGTCCTGGGCCAAGGCGTACTCTCTGTCGTCGTGACCACCGTCTTCCACAACCTAATCACAAGCAAACGTCAGGAAACACGCCACCATCCGCAACTCTTATCAGAACATACAATTCAAACGGGAAAACCTACACTAAGCAATAGTTAAGACATAATGTACTCTTCTCCTTTTCAAACCCACGTTTAAGAATGCCGTAGTCGTGCCATTGCAATTTGGAAAATGCCTTAAAAGTTGAAAACCAAATAAATCATCGCATCTTTTTGGTTGATTCAAAATAAAAATGTTTAAACGTGTGTCAGGTTCTTCACAGTTGCCAATAGAATTAAGAGGAAAAGAGTTGCCAATGGGAGAACTAGACCCAGAGGGTTAACCCCACAGCCCAGAGGGTTAGGGTGAACCCCACAGCCCAGAGGGCCATGCATTGAGGCAGCTAGCCCTTTTACACCCCATCTGAATTTGCCATGCAGACACTGCCTTTGTAAAGTTGGCAAACAACATGTACCCACATCTATGTTAAAGTTGTATAAATGCATAGTTTACTCAGTCTTCCTATTTAGACTATTTAGGTTGAACGACTAAGCTTTACAAACAAAAACGAAAAAGACTACAAAACTAGCTTCCAACAAGAAGGAGCCCGGCGCTTGGGCTTAAAGCAAGAATAAGTCAGAAATGCTAGTCACTTTTCAGTGGTAATCTGAACTCAGGCAGCTACAATTAATACTTCTAATGTGTCTAGTCTAGCAGCGACCATGCAGTGTGTGATTAACTTTCACACACAACTTCTTTTCCCTGAAGAGCAACTAAGCTAGGAGTCTCATGTTACAACGTCCACACACACATAAACAAAAACAAAGCCTGGTGGCTAAAGTGCGTCTGCCCTCCCTAACCCTAGGAGGCTGAAGTGTTACTATAGCAACTACCTCGTCGTTCTCCTCCTCTGCCTGGGTGCTGCTGGGGGACAGGGTGTGGATCCTCAGGTGGTTCTTCAGAGCCACCGCGTTGGGCAGGGTCCGGGTGCACACGGGACACTGGAACGACCCCACCTCATGGGACTTCTTATGGTTGGCTAAGCTGCCTGCGTGCTTGTAGATGCGACCACACTGCTCACACTCAAAGCGGCCGTTCTCTTCCTGTTGGTAGTGGGCTTTCATATGTTCTAGTAGGCTTGGTGTACTGGGGCATACCATATCACACTCTTTACAGGGGACACCCTTTGCACGGCTCATATCATGCATTGCCATAGTAAGGTACCTGGAATGGGTTAGGGGATTCACAGGTCCACACTGTACTGAGCAGAGCTAAGGACGAGAACCAGGGAGGGAGGGGCTTAGCTGGTCAGCTGTGTGCGCCGGCAGCCATGTTTTGTTCCCAGAGCTGTGCAGGCTGTCTGGTCCATGTGCCGCCCAGGGGCCACACCAGCCCGGTGCCACACTGCAGAGACAACACACACACAGACACACACACACACACACACACACACACACACACAGCTCAGTTAGAAAAAATAAACTATCATATCAAACTGCAGTAATTAAGTCTGTTTGAAATCGATTGACGTTACCTAATTTCAAATACATAAAGGAAACCACAACCTGGAAGCTGAACAGACTGACTACCCTGTTCACAGCACAGCAGCTAGTTTTAACACAGCTAGTTCAAACACAGGATCTGTGTTAGTTTTACCCTGTTCACAGTACAACAGCTAGTTTTAACACAGTTAGTTCCATGTACAGGATCTGTGTTAGTTTTAGTCTGTTCACAGCACAGCAGCTAGTTTTAACACAGTTAGTTCCATGTACAGGATCTGTGTTAGTTTTAGTCTGTTCACAGCACAGCAGCTAGTTTTAACACAGCTAGTTCTAACACAGGGTCTGTGTTGGTTTTACCCTGTTCACAGTAAAACAGCTGGTTTTAACACAGCTAGTTCCAATACAGGGTCCGTGTTAGTTTTAGCCTGTTCACAGTAAAACAGCTGGTTTTAAACACAGCTAGTTCTAACACAGGGTCTGTGTTAGTTTTACCCTGTTCCAATCGCACTGCTAGTTTCAAACACACCTAGTTTCAACACAGCTAGTTCCCACACAAGAAGTTTTAACACAGGGTGTGTGTGGGCCTACCCTGGTCACAGCAGCAAATCTAGTTCCAGTACAGCTAGTTTTAACAAAGGGTCTGTTTGCAGCTACACTGTTATCACAGCACAGCTAATTTCAACACACCTAGTTCCAGCACAGCATCTGTGGGGCCTCTCCTGGTCTGGGCACACCTTTGTTGATAGTGTAAAGAAAGGCTGGCCACCACATCCCCACACACATCTCACTACATGTTTTTAAAGTACTTCAAATTGAAATAACTCAATTTTCTGCTCAGTTATATGTATACAACAACAGGTATGAGTAACTAGAAAATCACAATCCCACACTTAAGGATGGATCAGATAGAAGGCTTAGAAATTGCAATTGGACAATGAAGCTTAAACTGGGAGCTATATTTATATCCTCAGTCCCTAGGTCTGTCATTATAAATGTGTTAGAGCATAAAAACAGACAACCCTCTGGCTTTGAGGGGAAAAAGGTCAAACTGAATGATTCCACTATCCACACGTAGTCCTCACACTAGGCACCCAGAAAGACAGGATCATTTATGCCTCTAAAAACATTCATATCTTCTGGAGTAGCTGTACATTATAAATGAAATCACGCATAAGCATTCACAAACTGAGTTTTAAAAGTACAAAAGCGTTGAAACTGGACCACAATAAATCCTCTAATAATAAATGCGTCTCCATACAGGGACAGAGTCTGTGGTCTAATATTGACACAACACTGTGTACTCCTGTAGTCACATGATGCTGGCATCTCTTCAGATCTGACAAGGTCTACTCACCCCCCTGCATGCCTAGATAGGAGAGCGGCTATGGGTCAATAAGAAGGCTACCACTTAAGTAGGCCAGGGTTGGACTGGGCCATGGCCGTTTCCACGCCAACCAAAATGTATGCCCAAAGCCACAAAGACCAAGGAGAACAGCGGGAAGGAGCATTTCTATTTGTTATGGCCATTTATCCCCAAAGTATGTTTGAGGGAGGGGTTGGCTGGCTAGCTATTCCCCTCAACGTAGCATACAATGTTTGATTTGACATGTGAAAGTAAGTCAATTTGCATTGAGTGAAAAATATGAATAACATAAGAATTATGCTATAAGGTTAAAGGTCACAGTTGGCAAATGTCAATACAAATGAGACTGCTTCCGGTGCTTCGCTGCCAGTCTCCAGGAGATTTCTCTTTTTTAACACCGTCACAACACTCATACCACGGTATATTTTGAAGACCAACTGGTGGGTATAAAAACAGCCGTACCACCTAAGCCTACTGGAGCGCATTATGTATCAATGCCACAGCTGCATTTGTTTTCCTATGTCATTTGAAAAATGTTTTTTGGTGTGGCGTAAAGGAGAGTGTGACTTTCGTACCACAGAAGAGGGGCTGAACGATTAAACGATTTCAAATCGAAATCGTGATGAGTCAATGCAATTAGCAAATCGCAAAGGCTGCGATTTAAGTTAGCTCGTCTAATCAGGGTTTAAATGGTCAATGATACAAACACATGCCATCCTTGTGTGAGTCATGCTCACCAGTCAGAAGTGGCCTAATGCGACTACGCATACACCCACCAACAACACGAAACCCAAGGAAAAAAGGGTTGTCAGTTTAGCGTCTTTCGCTACATATAGCGATTTTTCAAACCCTATTCTGTCTTTATTTCTAAAAGGCAAATAGCAACAAATCTAATCTACCTATTCAGACCATCAAGGAAAACGTGAGAAATTCATTTAACTGTCATTTATTCCCATGCATTCTGCTCAGGGTAATTGCATTTTAGAGCAGATAGCTCTCTCTCCTTCGCACCCTCTTACACCATGTGCAGGCAGCCAGTGTTTCAGGCAGGAGATAATTTACAGAAAGGTCCTATTTTCTAGATTTGTTTTATTACTTTATTTAACTTACTTAACAGTGACAGCTTTAGAGATAATTGTTCTGTTTGATCTCTCTACGTTCTATGCCAATATTTAATTGTTGAAATCAATTCATTTCTTTTCAGTTCTCATCCCTGCGCTAAAATAAAGTGCAAGTAATATTGTTATGGTATCGCAGGTGGTAATGCACCATGACATTTTTTAAATATATCAAAGTGAATATTGAACTGAAGCTTTACTTTATTTTTTTATATATATATATATATATATATATATATATATAAAGCAAATCAAATCGCAATATCTGTCGGAAAAATCGCAATAAGATATTTTCCCCATCTATTTTCTGAAACCAGCTTGCTGCCCCGCTCATAGTTGAAAAGTTATTTTTTAAATCTCATTGTGTTTCTCCTGGTTAAATTAAGGTTTAATAAAATAGCTATTTGTGTACGTTGCTATGCCAGACAGATAAAGGGAAAGGGGCGATGCTACAAACGTTAGTTTAGCAACAGTAAATCTCACCATGTTGATGAGGTATATTTGTGCTTGGCTTTGCATCTGTCTGCACTATGCTCTGCATCCTACCTCATGGCCAACCATGTGCAAATTGCTTATGTGCATGCACCTTTAGTAGGACTATGGAAGTGACAGTATGGCACTTAAGCACATTCAGGAAATATATACAGTTAAACAAAAAAAAAGTTAGCTAAACTGGCATGATAGAAACGCAGCTAAATAACATAGTATCCATGTTGCAACCTTTTTAATATTGGCTAAAATACCCTTTACATTGGCAATTTTGATTTGGAAAAATTATTGCAGTCACGTGAAATAATTGCTAACAGGCGATCCTGTAATAACTGCAACATCCCTATCTAGGACCAGTCTGAACTGACAGCTGACAATCACTACAGAACCTCTCAGAACAGTTCTGATCTGATCTAGGACCAGTGACAGGGTATTAACCCCCCACCTCCCTGTGACAGGTCTATGGGGGTATGAGGGTACCCCTGGGTTTGTTCCTGAGGCAGGTCTATAGGGGTATGCCTGGGTTTCTACTGCAGCCTACCATATGGGTGCAAAGTCAGAAACACAGCGTCTCCACTCCGGTAGCCTGTCATTTGCTGTATACACCAAGAGGCCGGAACGCATTCACCCCAAATAGAGAGCGGGAGAGGAGAGGAAGAAAGCAGGAAAAAAACATGAGTTAGGGAGAAGGAAAGAGCGAGCGGACAGGAGGAAAAAGAAAAAAAGAGGGGGTGGGGTGGAGTGGTGGCCTGTAGAGGGAGATAGGAGAGAGGAAAAAAACTGTTCAAAGGGGAAAAAAAGGTGTGGGAGAGATTGTGATTGGAGGAGAAAATGAAATGGTGGTCTGTTGGGAGGGGGGGGGGCAGCATAGCCACGCCCCCTCTAAAGCGCTATGGCAAGCTGCTGAGTGACAGAGACACAGCACACTGATCAAGGCAAAGGCCATGAGCAACACCACCATCCGCCACAGAAAATAGGACCGGCTTGGTCTTTTTTGTTAAGTGCACAAATAGAAATAAAAAGATTGAGAGAAGTGACATAGTTAAACCAGTAACCAATAGTAGCAAATACTAGGGAATAGAAACCAATTCAACTGATACTCCTAGTGAGCGAGTTTTATTCTAACATTCAAGACCAATTAAGAGCAGGATCCATTCCCATGAATTTATACTCCAAACACAAAAGGCTCTCTTAACAGGAAACCTAACACAAACATATTTAGGGTAAAAATCTCCCTCCCCCAATTGCTCGGTGGCGTTGATGAGAAGAACAAAAGCAGATGGCCGATAGACTAGTCCAGTCATTCACCCCTACCACCATGCTTCCCTCCTCAGGAAAGGGATGCAGCCAGCACTCCTTCTCCCACAGAACAGGGTCGAACCTAAATATGACCCTCAACCCTTGAGTAGTAAGCAACAATAATCTAGCCCTTCAAAAACAGACGTTTGCATGGATCTATGAATGTTATGGGAACCAGGCAGTCCTCCCACAATTTTAAAGCGACAAAAAATATATCTATATATAGATATACATACTAAAATGCATCTGAAATGTATGACAGCTTTACAGTCACACATCTATGAAAGAAAATCTATCATGGCCCTTCAGAGCAAAGAGTTGCCATCCGAAAAAACATTGAAATACCTGCAATGCCTGCACAAACGATAACTTTTTAGCAGTCTATTTAAGTCATGTTCTTACAAAAACTGTAATTAGGAGAAAAGTGCATGTGCTAACATATTAAAACACTTTCTATTTGCTTACAAAACTTTGGTCCACGAGCTTGGAGACCATGCAAACAAACTGCATCGAACAAGTAACACAATACTATTAGGGTCTAATAAAAAAATAAAATAAAATAGGCGCTTTACTAATTCTAAGTCTATTTAAGGCTTACAATGACTATACAAATATCCACAAGTTATTAGTTTGCAGAATGTTTTCCCTACCCGAACATCCTATCCCCACTCTGTTTACACATCCGTTGTTTTGAATGAAACCTGAATTACGTTTCGCAGTTGATGCTTTCATAAGCATTCAAGGCCGCATATAGATCCGAACGCGTAAAATAGTTTAAAAAAAAAACACCTATTTGATACGATGGTGAACCGCGTGTTTTTTGATGACCTTGGCTGTTCTTTAATACAGTTAACTCAGTAGAATCCGCTGGACAAAAGCACGGCATATTTGCCGCCGAGCCGCGCGACATTCCGTGATATTTCCATCGGCCGACTCCCCAAATTAGGCAAAGTCAAGGCCGGGGTCCATACTATCTTGGAGCTTTGATCAGTTCATTGCATGCAACACAAATGGATGGATGGTGTCCATCGCACATCAACAATATGTTGATCAACAATATGCTTTCATTGCGACCCAATCTTCATTAGAAAATGGAACCTAGTCAATACGAAGCTAACGCTAACTACCACGTTAGCCTCCTCGGCTCATTTGTTAAGATGTGCAACCACCATCCGTTAGCAGACTACTGATGGTAAATGTTACCATCCTAATATTAATAAAAAATTCGGATAAATTGTGCGCATAGCTTCTCTTTTTTTTTTTAAATTGGCCACGATCAAGTCAAAAGTCCTTGTTCGGCCATTTCCATCACGGCCAAGGCAAGGCGCGTTTGCATCGGGTAACGACAACGTTATGAGCTTGGAGGCTATGCGGCCGAAAAGCTAACGCTAGCTGTTAGCTAGCTAGCTAACTACCCCCCACGGTGCTAAAACAAAAAGCAAAGTAGAAAAACAAATGATATTAAATAACAGCCATGGTAAATAAATATGATAGTTTTTTCGCACAAAATAAGAGTAAATAATTCCGATGCCTGCCTAGATTACAGAAACATCCACTTGAATGAAATTTCGCTTCTGCATGGCAAATATAACCGTGGCACGCAAGGGCTAGCGTTGCTTTGCTAACCAGAGCTATCCTGAACCAACACAAAGCTCTCGACAAATACGCTCCGGCCCATTGATGGAAAACATCGGTTTTAAGACGTTTTACGCCTCCAACTTACCCCTTAATAGGCTTTCTTGGCAGCTGTGAGAATGACGCTAAATGTGAAATTGCAGATTTAGCAAATTCATAGACCAGGCATGGTTATTTTTTCGAATCAACAACCGACTTTGGATCATCGGTATTTTTTTTCCACCGATTCAACATACTTCCTGCTAGCTAGCGGTGTGAAGCGGGCAGAGACGTGGTTTTGCGCGTCATCATGCGCAGAATAAAATTTCACTAGGCATGAAACATTTTGTCCTTTTTAGATGTAGCTAGTTCGTAGCCAGAAACCGCTAAATGTCTTTGCATTTCATATCGTCCATTTTGCTCCTGCGCGCTGAATAATCAAAAAATAAGAGAAACATCCACAATTGGTGAAGGCGCTGCTTAGAAATGTCTCACAAAAACATTTTCGTTGATCGCAGGGGAAATGACATTCTGAGGTCATTTTATGAGCGTGTAAATCACAATAATCCCTTCCTTCCGCAGTTGACGGCGTTATATCATTTCAAAGGCTATATTTTAATACGATTCGATGTAATTAAAATAGTTGATCATGGTGGCTTACAAATTGATGCTGATTGTCAGTCAATAAATGCTTTGCACTCTGATTTCGAAAATTATTGTAACCATCAGTATATCATAGATGCATTGTATCTCTCAGTTGCCAACAGATAACAAAATATTCCCCCATTCATTCAATGCTAAGATAACGCTGATTGTGTGTCTCATATATATATATAGAGATAGAGAGAGAGAGAGAGAGAGAGAGTGACAAAAAGGGAGGGGGTGTTTGTGTCAGTGTTAGCGTATTATATTAATGTGTGTGTGTGTGTGTGTGTGGATTATAGACATAATCCTCACTCAAATTCAAACATTACTTAAAATATTGGTCTGGGCAAAAGACATTGAGTAAAGAATCATCAATATCCTAATTGAAATACTACAAGTACTTTTACAGATTCAAGAAGTGCTTGATTATACCTTCTTCTCTGATCAAATATAGAAGTGTGAACATATAAACCTCAATAGAATACATCTCCATTCTCAGAATATGACTAACAGTGTCTCCTCATACCAACTGAGGAGCTTAAATTCCAAACATTATTGCTCTGTTTATTGTTAGTTAGAAGAAACCTTAATCACTCATTATTTCTTGTTGTACACCTCAGGAACAAACATATAGGCAGCATGGTTCCCCTCAGGAACAAACACATTGATAACAAGGTTCCCCTCAGGAACAAACATATAGGCAGCATGGTTCCCCTCAGGAACAAACATATAGGCAGCATGGTTCCCCTCAGGAACAAACAT
>JAVQIZ010131143.1:0-17500 GCA_036023535.2 Galaxias brevipinnis | reverse complement strand
TGCTTCTGTGCAGCCAGGCCTCCAGGCTGCCCTTACTAAGCCCCAGTCACAGACCCCTACTGCAGCTGCTACCGCCAGTTCTATCCAGCCCACTCAACCCACTACCAAAGCTGAGGCTGAGGATCTCCCCGCCCCTCCATCGAAACCAGACACTAAGGCAGAGGGATCAGCTACTGGCCCAAAACCAGTCCCTACGCTAGCCACCACCACAGTCCCCCCTGTTGCAAGCTCAGCCCCAGCCCCCACCACAACAACCATCCCCACTGTCAACCCTCCCCAATGCCCAAATCAAGCCCCTACTCCCAAGAGCAGCTCCACAGCCCCCGCTGCTCCAAGCAAACCACACATCTCGACACCACCTTCCTCTGCTGCCTCCACCTCCACCTCGCCCTCAGCTCCAGCAGCCGTCCCGACCAAATCACAGACCATAGTCACTACAGCGCCAGCTACCAGACTGGCTACTACAGCCACAGCGCCAACCACCGCTCCCCAAACTCTGACTCATCCTACTCCTCCTCCTGCTGCCCCTGTACCAGCCATCCCATCAACGACATGTACAGCACCTTCTGCGTCGTCCACCTCCTCACCAAGCCCTACTCCGGCATGCTCCACAGTCACTATGCCTACTCCTCCTACTGCCCCTGCAGCAGGCACCAATCCAGCCCCTACTATAGCTGTCCCGCTTACCCCTGTTCAAGCCTCTGCTCCAGCTCCTGCCACAACTGCCCCTGTTGTGAAGCCAACACCTACGCCGGTCTCGACAGTCCAGCAAACCTCAGCCTCCGCCAGTGGCTCAGCCGTCACATCCACCGCAGCCACCTTGAAGTCTTCTGCTACAACCACCACCGCTGCTGAGGTGGTCAGACCTGCTCTGTCCGTCGTCACGGTGACAACTGCGACGGCTGTCGCCGTAGCTAAGCCTCCGGCGCATTCGCCAGCCGAGGTGAGACCAGTATCCACGGTAAATGCCACCACCACATCCGTCGCTGTGAAGCAAGCCGGCCGACCTACGCCTGCACCGGTCATAAACGTCTCAGTGGTCAACAACCCAGCCTCTGCTCCTGCCGTTGCACAAGCCACTTCACTCTCCATCTCAGCAGCTGCTACCACAGTCGCGCCAGCGGCCAATGTCAAAACGGCTGCAACCACAAACATCCAAGCAACTCCTTCTCCTCTGTCTTATTCTCCCCCCTCCAGTCCAGCCACAGACCCTACCCTAACTGCAGCAAAGACTGTGACTGTTACCCCCGCCCCAGCCCCAGCAAAGGCTGTGACAGTTACCATAGCCCCAGTCCCTGCAATGGCTGTGACGGTTACTCCAGCCCCAGCAAAAGCTGTGACAGTTAACCCAGCCCCAGCAAAGGCTGTGGCTGTTACCCCAGTCCCAGCAAAGACTCTAACAGTTGCCCCAGCAAGGACTGTGACAGTTACCCAAAATCCAGCAAAGACTTTTACTATTACTGCTCCAGCGCCAGCAAAGACCACCTCTATTTCCACCCCAGACCCAGCAAAGAGTTTGACAGTAACCACTCCAGCAAAGACGATCTCTGTTACCAATGCAGCCACAGTTAAGAGCGTCCCAGTTAGAACGACAGCCTCCTCTCCCACCACTACAGTAGACGCCCCAACGTGTTCATCAGCGTCTCTCACCCCTGCCCCTCCCCCAGCTCCCTCCACAGCTCCTCTGCTCGTACCCACACACAGCCCCGTCCCAATCCAAGTACCCACCTCCAACCCAACCTCCACTACAGTCCCCAAATCGCTCTGCACGGCAGGGTCTGCACAGGCTTGCCTCTCGCAGGGCGTCGCCCCAGCCACTTCCAGTGAAGTCCCCACCGTGGATGTTCCCGAGAGTCAGAGTGTGGAGATAGAAGTAAAAGAGACTACACAGACCAGAGACGAAGCCTGCGATATGGAGCTAGACTCTGTGGAGGAGAAGATGGAAAGCAAGTTGGAGCGGAATGCGCAAGGTGAGACATGTGAAACACAGCCTAAAAAGAGGAAACTAGAGGAGAGTTTTCTCGAGGCCAAAGACAATTCGGTCCCACCCACTCCCTCTGACGCTGCCACCTCAGCGGTTCTGCACAAACAGGAAGCTGAAAAACAGGAGCCTGACCGCAGTGAAGCAGTCAGAGACGAGCGTGTAGCGGGCAAGAAGTGGCCCCTCAGTCGCCAGAGCAGCCAGGAGTCCATCCGCTCGTCCTCGGCCTCCTCTGCGTGCTCCACGTCCACACCCACCCGCTCCGCTCACCACAGGAAGACCTACGAGAGACGAGCCGTCAAGAGGAAGAGAGCGGAACACCACGCGGAATCGGAGAGGGCCGAGGGCAACGGAGAGCAGGGTCACGCCTCCGACGCCGCGGCAACCTCTCAGAGGAGACACTCGTCCAGACGCTCCCCCTCGTCCTCTGACTCGGACAGCTCCGGAACCGGGAAGGAGTGCCGCCTGACTCGCTCGGCCCAAAGCGGCGGAACAGAGGCCGAAAAAGATGGTGAGGTCAAGCAGCAGAGGAGAAGGCCTGCACGGAGCGGCGAGAGAAACGCATCCAGCAACAACCTGCCGTCGACGGCGTCTACAGGAGAGTCGGGAAGCGAGGCATCCGTGAGGGTCACCCGTAAGTCTCAACCCACCCCAGACTCCAGTAAACCACAAACTAACAGCGTCCCTTCTACTCCTTCCCAACCAGAGGTCTTGGGGAAGAGGTGCTCTGCCCTGAACGCTGCGGCCAAGCTCCTTGCCATGCGAGGCAGGGTGGACACCCCTGGCCACAGCAGTAGGAAAGACTCTGGGGCCAAGGCTGCTGCTGCACAGCACAGCACCTCTCCTGCCTCTGCCGAAAAGGAAAAGAGCCAGAAGCTCAAAAGTAAAAGTCTGCCTTGTTCCCCTCAGACCAACTCCGTTTCTCTCAGTAATAGCAAAATTGGAGGCGGCAAATCCAAAACGCCCAGTTCCGCCTCCCGCTCCACCCGTCAGCGGCCTGGCGCCCTTGTCCCGCCACTGAAGCCTACCTTAGAGTACAAAAGAGGCAAGGCAGAGGAGAAGGATGGGAAGGAGAAAAAGAGGCCTGGAGCGGACGGAAAAGAGACGGAGGGAGAGTCCCGGTCGTCCAGGGGCCACAGCGCCTGCAGCAGCATGAGCAGCGACTGCGGCGGCGGTGGTAACGGTAACCAAGGGCGGGGAGTCAGCAGGAGCAGCAGCAACAGCAGCCAGAGGACTCACAGCCTCAGCTCCCAGAGCACGGGGCCCAGGCAGTCCCGCTCGAGGGCCGCCTCCTCCGGCAGCGAACGAGACCGCAGTTCTGAGCGGGTCACCAGGCGTAGCCGAGGGACGGACGGCCAATGCAGGGGCAGGGACAGGCGGAAGGAGAGGCGGTCTCAGCGGCAGGAGACACGCACACAGGACGGTGACGCAGGGGCCGGTTCAGAAGAAGGCACACCGGACAGGATGCTGCGTAGCGTGGCAGCGTTTGTGGCGGCTCAGGCTCGCACGCCGGCCAGTAACACCCGCTCGTCCTCCGGCCAACAGCGACACAACAAGACATGACGAGAGGCCCCAGAGGAAATAAGCTAACAGCTGGAAACGAAAAGGGGGGTCGCAAAGGTTGAAATAAGACTGCTGCTGTGGGAGATGTCAGGAGACGACCTCAGAGGTAGCTGCTTGGTCTGCTCTCAAAAAATACAATACAAATACAAGAGAACTTTCAGTGTTGTACGGGTCAGTTGGACTTCCCTCTCGGGCCCTCTCCGCAACTTCACGTTAGAGCTGGCCCACTCTTCAGTTCAGCCATCGTCAACCCGGAAGAAGGCTCAGGGATGCCGGACGAAAAATATCGAGGCACCATGGTAGTGCCCTGTCCGTAGTGGGGTGGT
Organism: Galaxias brevipinnis; assembly: GCA_036023535.2. Classification (NCBI taxonomy): domain Eukaryota; kingdom Metazoa; phylum Chordata; class Actinopteri; order Galaxiiformes; family Galaxiidae; genus Galaxias; species Galaxias brevipinnis. Next base: position 13,630 of record JAVQIZ010131143.1, on the reverse strand, counting down.
GTTGTCCTAATGTGCGTGAGTTCTCACAGACAGTGGCCCCTGGGATAATGTGGGGTAGCGGTGTAAGGAGTGAGGGAGTTTATGTTGGTTCACACTATGTACTGTAATCATCTTTAAAGACTGAAAACCTCAGATCTATGTGTTTAAAAGATGGGATTAGATTTTTACCCTAAACACAGAGTATTTTCTCTGTAAGGGTTATGAATGAAAATCATTTGTGTGACATTCAAAAGAATATTTTGAGTGACCAGTTGTATTGTAAGTTTAAAGGTTTTAGACAGTTGGGTTCTGGACATTTTGTCAGTTGGTTCTGACTATTGTTTCTTTCTAGTCAGTTCATAAGTTATGGATATTTTATGGTTTCTTCCAAGGTATTTGGAAGAGAGCAGATCTATACATGCGGTCTCTGCTGCACTATGCTGGAGTTTGTCTTTGCTTGGTCCTCCCTTGTAATCTTGTAATTTTTCTGTCCATCTGATTTACTTTCAAATCCAGCCTGCATTTCTCATTTGCACATCTGACATGTTGTCTTCAGCTATTGAGCGCATTGTGGTGGAGTAATATTTTACATCAACTTCAATCAATTAGTAAGTTCCTGATACCTCTCACAATGTATCGCTAAAGCTCTAAATATGTGTATGTCTCTCTTGAGCTTGTAATGTAACTTCAAGATAGTACTTCTTTTGCTCACTGGCAATGCAAATGGTGGGGAGCAGAACCTTTTAGTTTTCTTTACGCCTTCCCAAAGCCAGATATTATGATCAACATAGTAATGTCAAGTTTATACTAAAAGGGTATTGAATCAGTGTGAATTAAAAAGAGAAGAAAAAAAAACGAGTGCCTGTTCGGCCAAGTGGGGTTAAGCCCAGTTTGCCTTGTAAAGTACTTGATGCTGGGTGTGGAACCTTTTTGAGTTATCAGTCGCCCCCAAAAATGGAACTTACCAGTAAAAAGTCATGAAAAGCACCTAATGTATTAGTGCTACCAAATTCAAACTCTTCATTTTTCTTACTGTTGCCATTTCGTCATTGTTTCTCTTTCATGTAAAGTACTTGGACAAAAAAATGTGAATAAAACACTGGCACAGTTCCATGTGGCTCAGTAAATTATCAATTAGATTCTGGACTTGCATTGGTCAACGATGTTTTGAAAAGGGTGCTTGTTTGAAGGGATGGGTGGAATACGGTGAAGGTCTCATTTTGATTTGTTTCTTTTATTTGTTACATTCCTTTGTTCCCTTGTAATTCCACATCATTTTACTTGAAAGATTTAAAAGACAAAATGACAGTTGAATAAAAAGACCAAAAATCAAGTTTTCGGCTTTTGTATTAATATTCACCTACCTTAAAGCTTGAGTGCCCAACTATGCACCACCTATTTTACACATTCGCTTTTGAGACAATGAAAAATGTAGAATTTCCAGATATGCTCAAATCTAGAAAATGCCACACAGTAACTCATAAATAATTATAATCTGCCCTAATTGGTTTGGGTAAAGACCTAATTTATGGCTCTCTTCAAGTGCATATAGTGGTTAAATAACTTACTTAACTGGCTAAGAAATATAACTGACTTGTTTTTATTGGACTTGTTTTAAGGGCATTACATTCAGTCTCCCATTATCTCTATATTAGTAGAATGTCAGATCATTTAGAGCTTGCTTGCCAAGTAAGTCATTGCTCTTTTCAGCTTTTATAACGTCCCTACCACGGCTGCAGATACACGCTTCCGGCATGTCTTCCATCACTAACCTGTTGCTCAGACTTAACTAAAAATATTGCATCGCTTCAAAATGTTTGAAACACACAGCAAAAATACAATTTGTTTTCACAATGTACAAACCAATACTTGCATTGTTTTAGCCATTGTGACTACATTGGCTGTTCATTTTAAAAGCATGCTAACAGAGCAATGGTTACAAAATTATTTAAAACGTTTAACCTCATCTCAGTGATGCGGGTATATAAAAAATATTAAATCAGCGAAAACACTGGCAAAGAGGCATTATTTTATTTTATAAACATTTCTACATCAAAATAAAAGAACTGAAAATCGGATGCAAATATGATGAATAAACAAATGAGTATAATAGAATTATTGAAACAGAAGTGCATGCTTGCTTATCCATAGTCAAACTGTGACCTGTGACAAACTGACTAATCCCAACCCTAACCCACTACGGTGCTGTTCTGAGTCAAATTCACAATCGATCTAAATTGGACAGGCTACCCAAAATGAATCCCACACATTCTAGGACTAGGGGTCCCTATTGATTGAGATTAGTTGATTTAAATATAGTACTCCTTGTGGAGAGACACTGAGAAGGCACCAGTAAGATTTTATTTGAGAACTTATTGGATCATCCGTTTTCATTTCAGAAAAGCTGGTGAAATTGAATAATTAAGGCTAAGGTAAATCCTCATGTTCGTAACATTTCTGATAAAAAAATTAAATAATTGTTATATTCTCGTGGCAGAAAATCATTGGACAATTAATTACACATTTCCATCCCTTTTTGACAATATCTGAAAAGTAATTCACTACCTCATGATCCACAATTACCCTTTGCATAGTACATTCATAAAAGTAAAAACATTAGGAGGGGGCACCATATTGAAAATGTATATTACGCTTTTCATTACCTATTTGTTGCTGTGGCGCAACTTTTCAGATAGCAGCTTACACAACAAAATTGATACATAAATAAAGAATGCAATTACAAACTTGGGGCCTGTGACCAATCATTGCAGTGCTTAGACTCCAGTCTAAAGGAAATGATCAATTACTTGTGCCAATAACTTTATATAAAAGAGCTTCTATATACAAGGGTAACAAACGTTTTCAGAGAGCATTCAAGTTTCATCAAATGCATCTAACTTAAACACTAAACAATATGTACAATTATATTATTCTATTTCTGCATTTTAAAAGAAGCAAAGCTCTGTTAGCAATAAAACACTTTTCTTGTAATGAATTAATGAAACACAAAATGTGAAATAACTCGACAATGTTTTTTCCTGAGTACAAATTATCAACGCAGCCCAATTTCAGTTTTGGTTTACATTACTGCGTTCTTCCTAGCTCATAAACAATGAAGGGTCCAGCAAAGAGTATGAAAATTACCTAAAGGATAGAGGGAAAAAAAGTCAAGGCTAGTGATTTCTAAGTCACAGCCTTGGAAGAGCAGGTCCTGACAGAGCCCTCAGCAATGAGTGAAAGAAAATAACAGACAATGATGTTGTGTGTTTGTCTATATAAGTCATGCGAGATAGTGTTAGATGGAAAAAAAACAAACACCTGTTAACAGTTATAGAAGAATTGTCTTCTTTCAAAGGTCCCAGGGGAGTTGAGTGGGTTGGTAGAGGACAACACTGTAACAAATGAATAGTTAAAAACTGCATTAATATATATGCAGCATATGCAAGTATAATTAATTAAATATAGTAATGATTGCACATTGACAGTTTTCTGATGCATTCTGTGTTTATTTAATTTGGAGAAATCTTTAAACAAAGGACAAAACTGATGTACCTTAATCTCATGAGACGAATGTAGTAACCAAGGCAATGATTATAATAAGGAGAAGAATAGCGCAGCATATTGCAATCCAAACCTTTTTCTGCAAGGATAAACAAATATTGACATACAATCAACAACACAAACTCTACCAACCATTTATGTTTCACGTAAAAATTATTTTCACCACACCACCTTACCTTGCGTGCTTTGTTTTGATAGCTGACAGCTTTTTCTGTATTTTCCACTGCCTTCTCTACATACGCAGAAGAGTTCTTGATGTTTGATTCAATGTTGTTTATCATCTCCCCCTGAACAGACAATGTACAATAGGTTGGACTTATCGGTCTTAATAATGCAGAACTGAGATCTCCCGGTGCATCGGTATAAAAAAACAAAATTTGAATGTGTTCTAGAAACATACCAATTTAAAGGAGCACCTGTGCTGTCCTGTCTAACTGTTCTTTACCTACTAAAGTAACAGTCTTTGTTGCAGCTTAGCAACAACATGAGTTTAGTTCCATTCTAAATTGCCATCATGTTAAGTCTCAAATCCTTTCTGATCATTTTAGTAGGTTTAGGGTGTATTGCTGAGTTACCTGAGCTTCCACCTCCATGGCCAGATACTGAAACATTTCGTGTAGGTCCACAATGCTCTTCTCCAGTTTGAGGATCTCATCATGACGAGACTCTATCTCATTTAGTTGCTGTTTGGTGGCTTTAGCATCATTCAGAATCTGACAGTTATAAAGAAGGGAGTTAGTATGTGTTGATAAATGTTAAATCTCATACAAAGGGAACTAAGTATTTTCTGCACCCTCTAAGCTGCTAAAAGAAAGTCCACCGCCACAAATGCAGTAATGACACTATTTCTCAAGGGTTTTTAACTAGGTTGCATTTCCTTTTTTCTTACCACTTAAAAACGTGCAGGCCAGTGAATGCCAGTTTCTTAGACAAAACAAAACAGATAAATCACATACATCACTTGTAGTCGTTTACCTAGACACTATGAACATATTACTAAAACTATTCATCTCAAAGATCTTATGATGTATTACCGTAGGCTAAATTACTTTATGAATTTAAGGAAACTTTATGAATCACAAACTCCTGGGAGAAAGCTGAGGTAAAACTAAAGCAGAAGTACAGAAAACGTTTCCTGTCTGCTGGCAGGTGGTCAGTTTCAACAATATATTCTAGTTACCTCAATAGTGTAATTAAAAAAAACGTAACATAGGGACAACAGAAACCACAAATGATTTGAAACAATTAATAAATGAACCAATCATATGTTAGGATTTAAAAGCGTGTTTATCCACAGTAAGTAGCAAACTTTCTCTAGATACTATGTTCAGTGAAGAGCCTCCTTCTTCAAAGGAAGACATAAAGTCTACTTACATTTTGTGTGAAAACATCGGTCTGTCCACTCTCAAGCATGGTATCCAATTCCTCATCTGTTACGTTGTTTCCAGCTAGGTGGGTTAGTTAAAAAGTAACACATTTAATTAAAAGTAATACACATAAAAGTGATGTTCAGCATTACTTGGAGGACTGATTTAATTGGAGGACTGATTTAATTATGAGGAAAACAGAAATGTTTTAACACAAAGATAGCTTTGGAAATCATTAGTAACCTTTGAAATCACGAGTAACCAATTAAAAACCTTTAGAAGTTTACAATATTAAATGCAAGTATTTATCCTTTAAATGCCTAGTATTACAAAATGTTGTTAAACTATAAAAAGAAATACAGTATATAATAAAAAACACACTGTTCTGATAAATTAATATAACTATTTAACAGTATCTGATATTAAACTCTTTATTCATCCTCAATTAGACCGTAACAAAATTTTTATTAAGGCAGATTATTTTTACATTTAATCACTGAAGTTCAAAGATGCTATCTGAAGCCCCAGGCTTTTCTAACAAAGGAACAAGACTGTTGAAAACTCCCCACTAATAAAAATTATTTTATTATAAGACATTGGTCAATTTATAAAAAGTAGATAATGAAACTCACTGATTTTCAGTTGCCTGTGTATCCGCTCCACATTGCGGTCTCTGTATTGAGACTGGATATTATTACAGTGACCCATCAGCTCCACAAACTCCCTAGACAAGACGCCATGCTAGAAATAGACAAAAACAAGTGGAAGAATAATATTAAGGTGTTGACATCCTTGAAATAATATTTTAACCATAACCAATAAATGTGGACAATAAAATGTGTTATACAATGTAGAGGGTTTCTCTCAGGACAGATTGCACTAAAACTGGTGAAAATACTTCTGGTAAAAAATAAAATAAAAGACAAAAATGACACCTGCACTTTCTGCATCCTGACGTCTATGGGGATATACTTCCCATCTTCCTCCCCTCCTTTCTTGGGTCCAATGGCTGTGAGAAAAATCATTTATTTTAATTGAGGCCTCATTGATTGGTCAATCCTCTTTTTCGTCATAGTAATACTTACTTTTTAGTCTCTTCTGTATTTGGCTTGCATTTGTTTTTATCTCATCCCGTAGGGTTTGGAGCTCTCTTTTCATCCCTGAACCAGAGAAAGTGGACACATACAGTGTGATGTGCCCGACTTATTCCCCAAATTTTAATTAAATCACAAATGACATTGTTGATAAAGCACTGCAAACTGACCATCCTCTGGTAGTGCCACACCTAACACGGTTTTCTGTTTGTTCTCAAGCTCAGAGACGGTCTTTTTCAGTGATTCGAGTCCCTCACGAATCTCTTGCACCTGATGACAAAAAATATTTAAGAAGAGAATACAATTGCATTTTTCATAAAATAAGGCAGTGTAGGCACCTTACTATCACTGCAGAGTGACTTTGCTACCATTGTCTGCATAGTGGATCTAAATGTATTACTGAAACACATTTTATTACGAAATAAATCAACTGTTTTATTTTGCAGTACACAATAGTACATTTATCAAGAGACGTTTTATAGTGTTTAAAGGGGAACAGGTCGTGTATGTTGGCACAACAAACAATTGTCCCAAATGTCACACACCTTCTCAACAGCGACAGGCCAAACATGTAGCCTTATTTTCCCAAGACGGGCATCCTAATAAACCTTAGCCTAGACTACTGCAATGTTCAAGTTCTTTACATGTAGAACCAGAATTGGCCACTATTGGGCATTTTATAGAAAAATAAGTATGAACATTTTCACCTTCCTGAAAAAGGTTTCATTCTCTTTCTCTTCCCTTGCTGTGGAGGTGCCCGGCTTGACCATAAGTGCTTTGCGTTCCTCATCTTCATCTGAACTCTGATTTTCAGCAGCCTGGGCAAAGTGAGAGCACAGGCTTGATAAGTGAAAACAAAACACAACCAGCTAGCATGACACACTTTACTCGCGTCGAGACCAGCCCCTGCCCTAATACTAGCATGGAACGTCCTCTAGAGAAAAAGCCAAGTCGCCGTAAGTTATAAACGGAAGTGGAATATTCAAATACAATTTTACCACTTAGAAGGTTGAATTTAGCAAAAATACTTTTAGGAAACGAATCCATCGCAGATGCAAATGTCCCTGTAATACATGCTCACGGTAAAGTGCAGCAAACTTTAGTAGCAATGCTAACTATATATGCTAGCTAGGTAGCTAAAGTTGGTTTGCAGCCACAACAGCCATGTTTCTGAAACTCACATTTCCCAACTCCTTAGTTCGGTCACGCATTATCCAAATGAATGTTGAAAGCAATTTATTTATTAGGTTCTACTGCGAAAACATAAACCTGATTTCACGCCGGTTGATAACTTCCCCAGTAACTTGTCTACTGAACTAGTAGCATTAAACTTTTGGATCATTCAACAAGAACTGCAATTGTTCTTCGTTGTAAAACTCTGGGCAAGTCGTACTCGAGTAATTATGGTTGATTAGCGCCACCCAGCATCGCGGAGCTTGACCCGCCGATCCTGGTTTTCTATGTGTCTACAACCACATGGTGATGCTATTCGCCCGAAATCTAAAGATTATATTAAATATAAAATATAAATATTACAAACAGATAATACAAATCTTAATTACTTATCTTAATTTATCAAAGGAAGTGGCATCCCTCATTATGGGTTTATATTACCATCATCGCAAGAGAGGCATACACATTTTCAAAAAAGATTTTCAGCATTTTTGGTTATCTTCGCGGTTGAAGGAAATCCTTCATGGTAAGCAGTAGGTTTACTACTTGTACACGATAGATTTTTTTCATTTCCAACTGCATTTCCCATACTGCACTGCACTCGTGAGGAGCGTCGTGTAGTGAGCTGTCATTCTGCCCGCGGAGAAATTGGTCCAGCATCTCTGACCAGCAAACAGAGTGACAGGGGCCATAAATGCATACAAATTTGCTTACACTTTTCTCTTTATTTGCAATGCATTTACGATAGCAATGGAAAACATGGATTTTTAAACGGTGGGACTTCTGTTTTATAATTTTGGAGCTCGTACCGTTTGTAAGTGAGATATGTTGTTTCGGTCTATCCATCGGTGTTAACGCAGAAAAACACAAGATGAAGAAGCAATTCAATCGAATGCGACAGCTCGCCAACCAAACAGTAGGCAGGTAAGAATAAAAAGTGTCAATGATTTATTTTTAACTGGAACGCATGATGACTTAAACCAAAGAATAGAAAAGAAAATCTATCAGTTCATTAAGCGTCATTTGTATACTGCCCCATATAGCCTGTCAGGATTTTTTTCTTGACAAAGCACTTTATTTTCATTCGTGTAAAATGGACTCAATTGTTGACATACAGAAGAACCACTACTGTTAGATGTTTCGATTACACATTCAAATTGTGTTATTCTTGCAACGATTCATTCCACGTAGGACGCGCACCACTGGTCATAGCGCTGCTATTTGACACAAGTCTGTATAGCCTTCTAATGTATTACCCACGGCCTGACAGTTCCTATGCTAAAATCACATTCTGACAATATTCTGACAATTGAAATGACTATCAGAATTGGATTTTAGCATGGGAATTGTCAGGCCGCAATGTTGCTTAACCTCCAAAAATGCATGTTGGACCGACCGACGATATCATGATCAATCATTTTCATGTAAAGGAATGGTTCACAATCAAAGTGGTGGGCTTTCAGATTGAGTTCGCAGTACAAAAAGCCTGAGGAAAAAATACAAATACATAAAAGACCCAGAACTCGGGTGCTTTCAGCCGGCTCGATGTTTATCCTACTCTATGCTTTCATCATTAGCGCTGAGTTGGAGTTACCTCTGTCCTTGCATAGTGCAAACTGAAACCAATAACTCTGTCTTGGTTACTACAGCAACTGCTATGTCAGAGGCGGAGGTCGTTTTATGTAAATAGCTTAGTGGATTCTGAGTTAAAACCTGTGTTCAAATTGAAATGTGATAGACTGGGAGACAAAGTGGGGAAAAAAGGTGTTGGCCTATTGTAGGGTTCGAGTGTTCTCTTATTTTTTTTCTCCCTTTTACCACCTTTTATTTCATAATGCTAAAAGCCAATACCATGGTTGCCCTTTTGTGTCCTAGATCTTGCAGAGGTTTTGTCCTCATCCACTCTTGCATAAGAAAAATGAAACTGTGAAGTTTGTTTTAAACAATGTTGGCAAACAGTACCCAATCACATTGAAACACAAAGCCTTTTATTGGCAAGCCGTCAACCAGAATTACTTGTTTCAGTTCCCAGGTTAATATGATGTTGTAAATGTGTCACAGCTTTTTTGGTTTGTCCGGTCTGACCATATTAATGGATTAATCAGAACTCCCTTCAGGATTTTCTCTGTCTTACTCACACACATGCAAATTGCTGAAACAGACTGGAGGGAGATCAATGTAAAAGTTTTCACTGGAGCTGTGGATAGTGTGGATCTGACAGGTAACATAAGAAACCCAGATGAATCACTTTTCACAGAGTCGCTCATTGTGATTACTGGTCTACTGGACTTAGTTTGGAGGATTCCATAGATAGCACTCCAAACCATCACACGATGAGTCATTTGTTAAATGCGACTTGCTTGTGTGTGTTTGTACGTGTGACACCTTCACACTTTCTATCTTAACGTTAAAGGCCATTCTAACATGTTTGTCAAAACACTGGCCCTGCAGGTTAACTAGGTTTGGTGGGTTTTCTTTCTCAGCTCTCTTATGCATGTAGGGGAATACACTAGTACTCCGTGTGTGTGTGTGTGTGTGTGTGTGTGTGTGTGTGTGTGTGTGTTCGTGTGGCTCTGTGTATTTCTCTGTATGTGTGTGTTTCTTGTCTGCCATGGGAGCTGGAGCCACGAGCCCACTGAGGCGTAACACCCCGGTAATGAGTTCTAACCTGTGTCCTAAGAGGCGTAACAGCAGGGGCAATTAGTCATATTTAGAAGGTAGAGGCCCCGGCACCTTTCTTGTCTGCTGGCCATATATTTAAATGTGGATATCTCTATGACCTTGGGTGTCACACTCCTCCTCACTTACGCTCCCTCTGAAGAAGAAGGCACCCCAAAGGTTTCTTGAAATGGATGCTGTGGCCTGACTGCATTTCCAACTAAGGATATTGAGGTTCTACATAATTTAGCCGTGTCTACTGCTAAAACCTAGTTATCCGAAGCTCCAAAACCCTAAGCCTCACATCATTAGTCCTGCATAATTCTGCAAACTGTGACTCTGTGAAATGTAGGGTCTGTCTGTGCGTTTTGGGAGGTTATGATATGAAGGGGACTGCTGATTAATCCCTTGGTACAGTCTCTACTATTGCAGATTTTGTTTAAGCTTATCTCATTCACATTTTTGTGTTGACTGTGCTGCCTGCAAGGGCTCAGGTTGTACCTGTAAGAAAGTGTCTACGTTAGCTGAGAGGCTGGCAAGGCCTTTTAAACGTCCCCCTTTCCTTCATTTGGAATTACAGAAAAGGAGAGATTTCTGTTTCAGTATGGCTGCAGGGTCAGCAGAGGATGCTGAAGAATTTATTATAGAGAGATAAAATAAATATATATATATATATATGTGTGTGAATATATATATATATATATATATATATATATATATATATATATATATTTATTTTTATTTTTTTTTTGAAAATGGAAAATGGATTTATAATCCTCAACAACAGACTGTGAAATTGCTTGTTTTTGTCACTTGATGGTGTACTCGCTAAGATGCCCCAGAGGGGTTGTTTGTCTCTGGCCTGTAACTACATTCCATTTACTTACGTGCCCTAACCATTGTTGGCTGTCATTCTGTCGTCGACAGTGATTTAAGAGAGCATTGTGAATAGCCTGTTTTTCCCCTCACATATTGTATGCCATGCAATTAACGTCTCTATTGCGTTTTTTCCTTGCATTTAATGCTTTATTGCTTTCTGCAGAGATATGTAGGGCAGAATGATGCACGGCTATGTAGGGAAGGAAAACCACAGTTTGACTGATGATTGTGTTCATGTACGTTTGTGACTTTTTTCATGTTCTCTTCGTGCAATGTTGAACATTACAATATGTGTCTAATATTGGAGACGGTTGTGTTTAGTTCTGACATATTTAGCCGCAAAATAATTGTATCGATGATATGTGACAGAGGGAAGTGACAGAGAATGCATTGAGATGCCTTCAAACATTGCATGGGAGGTCAACATCATGGTTAGAGAACTATAAAAAAAAATGTGTAACCTGTCTGTCAGCTGTTGCTACTCACAAGCAAATCTTTATTGGTGTAGATGTGTCTCAGTCATCACTTGACTTCCTTGACTTCTGATTCAACATTTCCTCAACGCCGACAAAAAAAAAGCCCCTCAACCTGTTTGTGTTAGTCCTGGTGTAGAGTTCCCCATGGACTCCAAATCCAGTCTGGTATTCTCGTCAATCCTAGACCTTCCATACTGCTGTTTAGATATCTCATGGCCAATGGTAGTGTGTCTTTGTGTGCAAGACATTGTTTTCCTGACCCTGTCCAGCCTTGTCTCAACATTTAGCTCCATTCTCAAGCTATTTTGTAGGCATGTAGCACCTACAGGCCTAACATAACATTTAGTTTTTTGGCTATAGGCCTAAAACAGAGTTGTACATATTTCAAATTTGTACAAATGGCTGCATAGGGGTGAACAAATTATGCTAATATTTTTTTCGTCCTCCTTGACTGCTCGACCATTCAGCGAGAGGATAATGTATGTCCATTTGTCAAACATTGTAAATAGTTCTGGTTGACTGTACAGAGCAGTGTGTGTGTATCTGTTTTTACCATAACAAGGTCTTCCGGCTCTATGAATTGATTGTCCTTCACTTAGATCACAATCTTTATTCATTTAGCTAGTGCTTCAAACTCTGAATACAATTTGAATATGATGTTTTGCAAGTTTAATGCAGTCATGTAGGCCTGGGTCTCTTTTTATCAGCACATTTCAGAAGTGAATTATACTGTCTGTAGGGAGTCTGGAGCAAAAAACAAAAAACAAAAAGGTAGTGGCACAGGCCAATGCAACCTGACTGACATGGGTAACATGACCTTTACGTTGTGAAGTGTTTCACGTCTCTATGGGGCTGGTAAGTGTTAATACACACAGACAGATAATACCTATTATTAGCATCACCATTAGCATCATTATTGTCTTCTGCGCACGTGTTTTCAGTTTGTGTCTGTTATTTATATCCTGTGCCTTGTTTAGTGATCGCGGGCGTGCGTGTGTGTACGTTGTTGTTAATGTGCATGTGTCTCCGGGCCCGACCGTGTCGTGGGTGTACACTTGTCTGAGCTTTCCCTCGTTAATCACTGCGATAGTGTGGTAACGACAGATTCTGCAAGCAATTAGAGCCTGGCCCTATCTGTATGGCTTCACTGTAATTATGAGAAAATGAAAGACGCTAGGAGGCTGCCAGAGGGGGGTTGGGCTGGTGAAAAACACAGTGTATACACCCTCACTTACTCACTCACACACACACACACACACACACACACTCATTCCCTTTTCATCACACACACACACACACACACACACACACCCCGCTGAAACATTGCTCTCCAGCCATTGATTTATTTTTCAATGTTGGTTGTCTCCTTATTTCATTTTTTTGACTGTTTTTAATTTGTCACTCTCAACCATTTGTCTACCTCCATTGCTTTGGGGCCTTACTGTTTTCATCCATGAATGCAAGTCATCAAATCAAGTCCCACGTAGCAGAACTGTTAACCTACGCTTGTGTTGTTGTTGAGGGACAGAGGGAAAGAACGAGGTTAAGATTGTGTATAAACGTGTAATTCTTCCATAGTGACCAAGGCACATAACCCTGCTTTTATTGTGTTAGAGTGACTGAATAAATCACACTTTAGAATAGATCATCCATGGCCATATTGAGGCCCTGTAAGCAAAGTTGCTATTCTGGAGAAGGTTGCTATTCTAGTTGTCATCCCTGAAAGCGCTTGTTATGCGGATATTTTTTGTCTTCCTTTTTTTTCTTTTTTTTTTTTTTTTTTTTTACTGATGGGAGTCGCTTAACGGTGTTGCCGGCAGTGGAGCCAAGCAGCACTCCGCTGTGGATTGGTCCGAACTCTCCGAGGAGCCCACACTAACCGTCTCCGCTCCGGCTTTGACAGCGTCCCCTGGACCGGAATATGGAAAAGGCAGCCGAAGGAGAGGCAATTCTCTAGTCTAGAACTCATCTATCTGCATCAGCTGTTTTGGCAAGCACGATGACAGGCTTTTGACTGGTTTTATCTCCAGACTTTATCCATGTCTGTGACAGATAGGAAGGAGAGGGCTTGACAGCGGTGAAGTGTTTTTATTTGCAGTGTTTTTCTCATCGAAGCGAGATCCATCATAGGCTGGTGAGGCAGGGTGGGAGCTGGGAGTAGGGAAGGGAGCAGATGATGTAGATTGAGTCAGAGAGGTAGGGGCCAGCAGCTATGACAGCATGGTATCCTGGCTGTGACACACCCCTTCCATTGCCAGGGTGCCAAGCATTACCCGTAACAGTCGTACATTCCACTTTAACCTTATACTCGCCTCTCTACCGTGCCAACCACTGAGAGGGGGGGGGGGGGGGGGGGTGCCGCGCCCGGGCGGTTTTTTAAAAAGTCGCTTTATAAACAAGTTTTCAAGAAACACCAACAAAAAACTCGCCCCGGGAAGACAAC
>JAVQIZ010131097.1:0-23684 GCA_036023535.2 Galaxias brevipinnis | reverse complement strand
TGTGACTGACGGATCAGGTGGGGCCCCCTTAGGGAGGTCTCCGTATGCCCACTGTCATTGCAAACTTTGCACATTGCCCCACATTGCTTATGGCAATGTATTATGTCTGTTTAATTTTTTTATTTTTATTTTTTTTAATCATTTGATGTTCTGAACTTTGCAATAAAAAAACTAAAACGTTCCAAATAAATATTTATGTAAAATGATAATTGCGCATTGACATTGCTGTCGTTTAAAGTCTTGTCAGCCCTCGGGGGGCCCCCTACTAGTCTGGGGCTCCAAGCAGTTGCCTGCCTTGCCTGTTGGCAAACAGCACCCCTGCCCTTGTCAACAAACAGGGTTTGGACCGCAGTCCGCTTGTGCTGCAGGGGTAGGTTCTGCGCGCTAAGGTGGTCAGTCCAATAACTGCGATGCATCACATCGCATTTGAGCAGGAAAATGCATTTCTAGTTGTAAAATGTAACCCAACTGGCAATTTTATTATGACTGTTTTTTTGTCAACTATATCTCAACAACTATTCATGCTAGACATACATCACAACTTGCATCCCTGGTACGTGCACATGCTTTTATTACTGTCATATGATACAATATACAAAAGAATCAAAATAATCATGACTACAGAATTGTTCAGCCATCTAAACAGTTTTTCAGCTACTATATTTGGTACCCATAGATCTTAAGCACTACGTAGCACCTGAAGGGCCATGGTGAAGAAAAAAAATAGATTAATGTTTTGCGCTCCCTCGCAAAGGTTTTGTCTTCCCTCGCAATAACTTTTGCGTTCCCTCACAGTATGCTTTCCATTTTTGTGTGATTCTTAAGTATCTATGAAGCATATTTGAACACTAAAATATATATATATATTTTTGTCATTATTCCAGGGTGCCTTTCTTTTCTTCCAACTCACATGCCGTGTTCGAGTTTACGGCCATCGCTCATGAACATGCATTAGTTCAGTTATGTTATTGGCTAGGTATAGTAACATTCCGCTGTTGTCATGGCTCCTGCCGGAATAGTTGAACCTTACTTGGGCAGCACAGTGGCTCAGTAATTAGCACGGTTGCCTCACAGCAAGAAGGTCCTTCGTTTGAACCCCAGCTGACCGAAGGGCCGTTTGCTATGAAGTTAGCATGTTCTCCCTGTGTTCGTGTGCCTAGGAATAGTAACTTTCCACTGTTGTCATGGCTGCTGCCAGAGTAGTTTGACCTTACTTATACTAGCCTGAGTCCGTGATTGGTCAATTATGTTGACTTACATTTCTTTGTCACAAGTCACTGTGATTCACAACAGCTTGTAAAAGAGGGTAGATGTGTTGTCAGAGGTAAAATAGAGAAAATGCACTCTAGGCACAGATTCCTCTTTTTCGTGTTGTTGGTACAATCCCTCTGAGTAATAAAGCAATGCGAGACAAAGAAATATCCCAAATCTAAAATTATGGTCCCTTTAAGGTTGCCATGATGTATACTAATATGGTACTGCTATTTTGTAATGTGAGACAAACTTCAAATATCAAACCGTTCTGCTTGGGATGCTAATGCATACAATAAAAAAATGCCATAGTATATTATCGAACATCTAGAGCTTCAAAAACATGAAAAAGCTTGACGTATCAATTTAGTCGGCAATTATGTTTGTTCCAACTAGATATCGCTCAGCTTGGTCAGCCCTCTCAAATAATTTCTCTTCCCTTCTGACAAACCAGTGTCTCTTTCTCTGTAGAGTGTAAGATTTCTATTACAAGGGTTTGTAAAGTTAGCAGTGTGTTGTAATCCTCAGACTTAAACCCCTGGGGTTACCTCCTAAGTGGTTAACACAGGTTTGGGGTTGGCTTACCTGAAGTGTAGACCTAATTTTGATTTATTCGTCTCTGAAGTGTTTACTGTGTTGTTGAGAGACAGTGTTCAATCCTCACTGAACTTGTGAATTATTTTCTGAAATGGGCTGAGCATTTGTTCAATTCGGTTTCAGCGACAATAATGTTCTTTTGAGTTTATTCTTTTGTTTTGCAGGTGTGGATGTAGTTAATGGTTCCAGGATCAAAGGTGGAACTAGTCTTTTCAAAGACTTCCAAATACTTAGTAGAGTTTGGACTCATCCGTGGTGTCTGCAGCTTAACTACATTAGCAAAGAAAATAAGGTAGAAAAAATAATCCTTTCCATTTAAACCGTGTACATTAGGGTGTACCCAATCATTTATATAATTTCCCATTGTTTGTTGTTGTTTTCTAGGGTCATTTTGAAGGGAAGCACCAAACTAAAGCTTCTGATCTCTTGGGAACTGATGAATCTGCCATGTGCAGGAGAAACAAAGAGTTGAATCCTAATAAGCAAGACCACAATGAGATGGAAGTGATCACTGTATGGGACAACCAGTTCAGGGGCGTTAACGCGCATGAAGATCAACAACCAAGCCCAGGAGTGAAAGGTATGTTTGTCCTATATACAGACGAGCAATGTTCCCTCTAAGCTGCGCGCGGGCGCGCAGATCAATTGAAAGACCCTGTGCACAAGATTATTCAAGGTGCGCAGAAATTGATATCAACTGATAACTGATATGAGTTTGATAAAAACAAAAATGCTGGTAAAATGTATGGTACTTTCTTATTATTGTTGATAAATTTGCTGGAAAACACTTTAAAAGTTAACAGAGGAAATCAGTAGGAAAAAATATATTTTGAGATTGAAGAAGCAAGAGAGAGAGCTCGGGTCTCTGCGACTCTGCAGACTGCGGGTTACAGACCTAGCAAGAGAATGACAGAGAGAGCGTACTAATAGGTCTACTTTGCACAAAGAGAGACCAATCAGATTTATTTGTGGGTGAGCTTTACAGTCGATGCTTTCATTGTCCATCAGTTCAGTATAAATTTAGCGTCCTGCAACGCCATGGAGTGTTCGAAAAAATGCACTGAACATGGGGGCTGAACATGTTTCGCAAATTGCTGAAGTGTGCACTCATAGAGATAAATATTTGCTCAGCTCTGAAATAAATTAGAGGGAACATTGCAGACGAGTGATTAATTAAAGGAAAAACCAACACCACAAGTGTCTTAGTTAGGTGATGGGTCACCAGGTGCCAGAACAGCTTGAATGTGTTTCTGGAGTTTCTGGAACTCTACTGGAGGGATGGAACACCATTCGTCCAAAAGATGTTCCTTCATTTGTTTTTTTGATGATGGTGGCGGAGAGCGCTGTCTACACGTCGGTCCAACATCTCCCATAGGTGTTCAATTGGGTTGAGATCTGAAGGCCATAGCATAAGATTCACATTCATCCTGAAAGAGACCACTCAAATCAGGATAGAAATTTTTCATAGAATAACTACAACTTTGTATGATTTGCAGTGACCCTTCTGTCTAAGGTGACAAGTGGACCCTAACCATGCAAGGAAATTCCCCCCAGATCAAACCCTCTTTCACTCTAAGTCACCTAGATCTTTTCCTCTTGTCCTGAATTGACATCCTCAGTCACCTGAGGACGAGTTGCACTTGTGTTTTTCCTTAAATATTGCACTGAAGCTCCTGCCGTCCGTGCCCAAACAATGAACCCTCTTTCAAAGTCACTTACATCTTTTCCTCGGCCATCTTAAAACAAACGGTATTTCTATACATGCCACGGACCATGATTGGATGTTAATTGCGTAATAAAAGCAAGCAAAAATATACAGTAACTGGTAGCCTTAAATGAAAGCTAGCTGAATTACTAAACAATTGAGCCTTCTGGTGAAATCACATATACCCGATAATGAATGTGCCTTTTATAAAAGAGAAACTTGTTAAAAAGGAAGAGATGACAAGATTCGTTTTATTTTTTATAAAATTATCTTATCACTGTAGCTTTTCCAAGAGTGTCTATTGTACATTTTATTATATTGGTGGTGTTGTTTGTCAGGCTGTCTGCCACTTGGCCAGGTCGTGACTGCAAAAGACAACTCGTTCTCAGTTGACCTACCTGGTTAAATAACGGTTTAAACACGGCGGTTCAATTTGTTTCTCAGGACCAAAGGTGGCTACAAGTTCCAGGCCTGACAGTCTACCTCCAGATTGGTACAAGGGCCTTCTACTTGATACAGATGCTACCATCCTGGAGCACTCAGGAAAGATGGTGCTACTTTTTGAGATTCTAAGAATGGCTGAGGAGCTAGACGACAAAGTGTGAGTTACTATTTTTAAGATGTAAAACTTTCAGCTGACAAACTTGAAATGCATCTGGAAAAGAGTGTCCTACGCAATACCTGTTTTAAATGATTAAGATTGACTATATTACAGTTACTAGAGGCAGTTTATCTGCAAGAGGTGATTTTGGTGACCTCTACCGTTTGCTTAGTGTAGTTATTTTCCCTAACCGTCACAAAGAAGACATGCAGAATGCTTGAGATCACTATACCTATACCCCAAGTATGGACATCTCTTCCGGATTTAGGGACGCACTTCCTTGTACCATAAAGCAATTCGTCACAGTTTCACGTGAGATCGTACCCGGTGGCAGACAAAATTTGTGTTAAATATTGAGACTTGAAGAGGACAGATCTGAACCGTGATATTTTCATTCTCCCACTGACATTGCAAAGTGCTGTCCGAAGAAATGAATTGATAATCTGTTAATATAAAAAAGTGACCTATAGTTGCTTTAAGTCCGATTTTTTTATCCTGCCAGTGGGTTTTATTGCCATAATAGGAAATGTGCTTGGACTCGAGACTTCAAGAGCAAAATTATCAAAGGACATGTAAACAAATAAAATTAAGATAACAAGAAAGTTGTCGGGCACCAGTAGAACTTGATGACACATTACATGTCTTTGCTTTATATTATGTGCTTCAATTATATAACTTACAGGTTATTTTCTTTCTAATGCGTTCTTAGGCTGGTTTTCAGCCAATCATTGATCTCATTAGACCTGATCGAAGATTTCTTGAAACTTGCTGAAGAAGCCGGAAATATAGAGACGTCCTCCCTGTACAAAGGTGCTAGATTTTATTGTGTTTTCAACAGAGAAGTGTTTTTTAGTTCTTTTTATCCTAAATCAAAACATTCATTTAATACAAAGGGAAAGGTTTGTTTTTCCAAACTCAAGGTAGAGGCAGCTGGATAAGAAACAGAGACTACTATCGCTTAGATGGATCCACAAGTGCCACCTTGAGGATGAAATGGGCAGAAGAGTTCAATGATTCCACTAACACCAGGTATGATATTTATTTTATATTTGGGTAACTGAGACTATTTCTATTTTCCAGCAGTGTTTAAATGTGCTAAATATTTATGTACATAAGCAAGTACACACTATACCTAACATTCTCCTATACCAAGACATCAACAAAATACTAGTGTATTGTATTTTCTTATGATTAAATTTTGTCTCTTTTCTCTTAGGGGTCGCTTGTTTCTCATTTCGACGAGAGCTGGATCACTGGGGATCAACTTGGTTGCAGCAAACCGTGTAATAATCTTTGACGCTTCATGGAACCCATCCTATGACGTCCAGAGCATCTTCAGGGTCTACCGCTTTGGTCAAGAAAAGAATGTCTTTGTGTATCGATTTTTGGCTCAGGTAAACCCGTGCTTAGTTTACAGATGAAATGGATCAATAGAAATAAGATAACTGCACTAATTCCATCTAGCTGGTCAGAGATGTATTATCTCACTCACTACAGTTCTATTGTGCATGTATGTAGAGGAAGATAAGAAGACTTTGGAGATAAAAAATAGGGATAAATGGTTTTTTCCATATTTTTATGGTTTAGGCCTAGACGGGAGTCTCTATAGACCAGCATATAGTTCTATAGGCATATAGAACTACGGCAGCAACAACATTTAAGAACATCACATAGGCCTAGGTATAAAAACTATTACCTTGTTCCAGGGAATTTCACCATTCCTTTTTACTTCATGTTTTTGCTTCACACAGGGACGATTCTAGGGTCAGACCTTTAGGGGTTCTCTGCTATATCTGATATAGCTTTTATGGTCTGGCGCAAATCTTTGCCGCAGATCCCCAACTCCTTAAGTAGTTTGGTTGTTGATATTGCCACAAATCCACGGCATCCAACTTCCACAGGCACACCTTTGTTCTCCAACCTCGCTGTTCTGCCTTAGCTGCTAATTCGCTATAGTGGAGTTTCTTTCCTTCGTAAGCCTTGTCTATTGCTTCTTCCCACGGGACTGTTAGCTAAATGATTAGATCTGAGATGAGGATAGGTACTTCTTGATTCAGAGCAGGGTGTGAGGTGAAACCAAAGTGGGACATTGCACTGATAGCAGGTCATGGAAATTAGAAAAGGTTTTTGGATAGAGATTCACATCATAAAGGAAAAACACATAAAAAGTAAAGTGGTCCACATTAAAGCTTATTTCTACTCATTTAGAATGAACGGTTGGCTAGGTTAGCCTTGAGACTAGGATATGTAACCTGGATCTGTTTGGCCTGATATACTGACTGCACTTTCTGTCTATTAGGTGCTAGATCAGCGATGGAGGATGCCAGTTCCAGAGTGGTAACATCATAAAGTTTAGTCTACTACATACCTAAAGCTTGACGTAGACATATAGTGGCACATAACTTCCTTTCGCAGGCTTTTGCTTGACCTTCTCCAGCCTGAAACCCCTAAGCCTTATCTATCCCTGCCAGAGTGTAAATACTACTGCAAACTCATGTGGAAAATAGTATGCATGCTAAATGTGTTATTATCAAAGCTGTTGTGAAAGAGAGACCAGAAAATCCGAGCTGCTAAAATGGATAGCTCCACACACCACAGCTGTGGGTAGTTTTCTGCATAGCAAACTTAATGACAGGCAATCATTGCACTGTTCAAGTCTGACTTGAATAGAGAGAGAGAGAGAGAGAGAGAGAGGGATGCTGAAAGGTAATCTCATTAAACAATGTTAAGCTGCTTGTCGTGGCCGTACTCATTGGCTGGTCAGTTTGGACGTCTCTCGGGACACACAGTAAGGTTTGGGTTGGGACGTGCACCCACCTTGCTCCGGAGCAGCCCCCCGCTGTGGTGCTCAGGTGTGCTCCTCCCCGACGACGGCTTCACCTTCTCCTTGCTGCTGCTGGAGTCGTTGTCCTTGATGATGTCGTACTGCCGGCAGAACAGGGCGATGACGGCTGTGAGGGTGAGAGAGACAGACGCACGCAGTAGGGGTGAAAGGAAATAGCGGTTTACTTGAGTATCGCAAAGTTTTGCTTAGCAACACTGTATAAATTCTAAAAAACACAGAATAGATTTTTTATAATTTTTTTAGGCAAATGTTATTTCTTGGCTTAAATTGCACAAATGTTGTGCTATGATGTTGGATGATACAGAGACTATTAATTACAAATGGATATCCCACTGTTCTGCTGGCATGCATGTAAAACAAGTAAACGTTTTTTCACTACATACTATAACAGTTTTCTGAAGATTTGATAAAAATATATTGCACTAGCATCAGCTTGCACACAAAGTATTGCGATAAATCGAAATATATCAAAACGTAGCCGCTGTATTGTGATATGTATCGTATCGCCAGATTCTTGCCAATACACAGCCCTAATACAGAGGCATGTCACTCACAGAGCTGTCCCCGCCTCTGAAGTTAGGCCTGAAAAGCTCTCCAAAGCCACCGCAGAGAAGACCACTCAGACCTAATGTACGTATGGTGTTGGCGATACAGCCTTTAGCATAGGAATATTTTAAATGCACCTTTTTAATGCACTTTCAATATACAAGCTTTCAGAAAAGTAGAAGTAGTTTATGAGTGTTTCTGCATTGTCCTCTGAGAAGTAAATTTTTTCAAGTCAAGTCAATGCTTTATTTTATTGTCTTTTTTTGGTCTTGTTTCTATTTGGCCTTATGGTGGCTGTTAAAGTGGACATCTACAGAGTACAGACTAAGAAGTCACGGCCGTCGAAATAGAATGGGAATCTACAGACTCAGGCATCACAGCAGTTATTAGGTTGGGATGTAAATGGGTCTAAAGAACACATAGGGAGCTGCAGAAGTGTAAGTGCAGAAGTGTAAGTGCTCTAATCACACATTTGAGCCCCAGAGTGAAGCAATCAGGAAGAACTGTATACATCTAACTGGATGGATGATGACATCAGCGTGGGTATACATCTAACTGGATGGATGGATGATGACTTTAGTGTGGGTATGCATCTAGCTGGATGGATGACATTAGAGTGGGTATACATCCAACTGGATGGATGGATGATGCCTTTAGTGTCGGTATACATCTAACTGGATGGATGATTACTTTAGTGTGGGTACACATCTAACTGGATGGATGATGACATTTACATGGGTATGCATCTAACTGGATGGATGGATGGATGATGACATTAACATGGGTATGCATCTAACTGGATGGATGGATGAAATTAGCGTTGGTATACATCTAACTGGATGGATGATGACATTAGTGTGGGTATACATCTAACTGGATGGATGATGACATTAGCGAGGGTATACATCTAACTGGATGGATGGATGATGACATTAGCGAGGGTATACATCTAACCGGATGGATGATGACATTAGCGAGGGTTGGAGCCTGGATGACACTGCAAGGATGACAAGCACAATGTGCATAGTGGTGAAATAGAGACAGGAGAGCAACATCTTAAAAAGCATTCCCTCTGTAAAAACAGCAATAGTCCTTTCTCCAAGGCATTTTGAAATTGATATGATGAGGTTGAGAACACTTTCTTAATGCTTCTTAATGTTACATTTGGAGAATTGAGGTCAACATTCTCAAGTTGGCAGTACATCAACAACCCACTGATGAGCACACAAGTGCATATTTGATGAGGTTATACCAAGCAAAATATGTTTGTTCCAATTGCATCAGAAATCCAACAGTGAGGCAATGTTTATCCTGTGTACTGCAGGCTTAGTGATCATGTGGGGAAGAATGGTGTTAGAAGCTCATTATATACACCTTAAGGATTCTCCGCAATCATAGTATGCTCGTTTGTTTGCATATTAGTTGTAAATTAGAGGTTCAAAAAACAAAAAAACAAGCTAAGTGGTTCCTGAAACTACAATAATAACTAGAAAATGTATTTCCCTGAGCAAATGCCAATGTGATGCATTGCAGGGATTGGGCTGACAGCAGAACCTGGCCCGCACAAGTGGACTGCACTACAGACACTGTTTGTTGACAGGGGTTTTTAAAACGTGTCTTGGGGGAGTGGCTCACCTACCCAGTTGTAAACATTTAGTGAGTTATTGTAAAGGAGAATTGGGCAAAACTTTCTAGATTGTTGTAACATAAGTTTAGCCTATATTTCACCAAGCCAACGTTTACAAACCCTTTTAGGCTTAAAAACTAAAAACAAAAACAAATAAACATATTATTAGGCAATTATCATTGCATCAGTTAGTAAAAAGAGATTGCCTCAATTAAATGAAAAGCAGGAAATGCATTATCGATGTCCTCCATTACTGTGTACTGAGAGGGACCGCTGCCCCTCTCCCAGCTAATGCAATGTTAACGCTAATATATTTACATTTGACTTGTTGTCCAATTCAGAGAAACAATTCCTTACCAGCCCACATAAGAAGTACCACCACAATGATGATCATCTCTCCGGTTTGGAGGTGCCTGGATGTATCGAGGCCCTGCACTGTAGGATCATCTAGAGCAAAGACAGGACAATCCTGGTTAGTCACACTTACTATTCCATGAACCTGTGGTAAGTGAGCCATTCACTTTTGGTAATGTTAATTGTAGTTCCATCAATGTTGGATATACCAACATTATATTTGCCCGTTGCGTCTTGAAGTTATTTTGCTTCTCCTAAACAAATACAGGTTTTTGTTTTTTTTATGTACATGGAGAAATCTGTCAGTGTATCATGAATCTACCTTCCTGTAAACACTGCTGTTATGTATGTTGACTGCTCCAAACTATATCTAAAAAGTCGAAGTTTGAAACTCAGAGTTCCTCTGAAAACTGGACAGTGAGAGGAAGAGCTGGGTGGAGACAGCATCCATCTTGTAGCATTAATCCTCCTTTAAGAGGATTGACGAATGGCCCCGCTTCCTGTCCCCAATACCACCAACTTCTCACCTAAATGGAACTCCTCCAGAGCCCCACTCTCCATAATTAGCCTTCTTCGGTGAATCACATTGTCAAGATGTTGGCTCTGAATGCTACACTGTTAGCTCCCCATGCAAAGCCTATTACCAAAGGGGTATACTTATAATCTGTAATACTTGAATGGCAAAGTATTTAGGTTTATTGTTCACTACCAAGAAAGCTAGTTCCAGTTACCAATGATTGGAAAGGGAGACCAAAACAAAGAATAGGAAAGGAGTCAGCACAAGGTTCTTTGGGATTGGTCCAGCACCATTACCACAGCCTGGCCAGGTCGCGCCCATCCTGAGGTAAGATATAAAGACAAAATCTCCAACGAAGGCACACATTGACATTTAACACAGGGAACAGAATTCAAGGTTAAAGAACGAAAATGGAAAAAAAGACAGTAATTGGGAGTGATCCACCTTTACAAAGCCTAACATCTTTATAGCATTGAAAGGCATGTTTAGGACACATCAGACATCATTAGACGCTAAGCTATTGAGACATAAAGCACAGGTGTTACCAGACATTGTCACATTGTCTGCTTATGGTTGCTACAGGGATTAAATAACAGATATAAAATCAAAGAAACGGTCACTAGGTACCTTTTTGTGATAATTTTAAGGATTATGATTTATTTGTGGCAAGAGATTTTTAGGGGGAGGGGGGGGAGTCTTCATTGTTTTTATACAATTAATTACTTTATGTTTAGGTCAGTGGTTTTACTGCTGACAGATTCCAACTGTTTTAGCGCTACGTTCCTGTAAAAGTGTACTTTGTTATTTAGCCGTAAAATGTCAATGGTAAATCAAACAGGGTTTATGCTTGTATATTTTCTATGTGTGCCAGAAGCTTTTTGGGAGCCACCTCAAACTCTGTCGAATGCTGCCAGGTTCCATGGTGACTCAGAGTTCCATTCCAGCATCTCTTTGAGGTGTAATTGTGGCTGATGAGAATGGATTCCTGTGTTCCACCGCACAGACCTCCATCCTCTAAAGTTATGAGGGAGGCTAACTACGACATTCCATCTTGTTAGGTTAGAGAAGGGTTTAATTCATTTAACTTGATTGAAAAGACTAGCATTTCAAAGCGACGTGATTTGAAACTGCAATAATTATTAGCACGGTTATCATGCTCTGTATTAAACCATTGATCTCTGTAAATTAAATAAACCTCATTTGTATAGTTCAAACGATTTGGACAATCCTGATTTGTTACTGTCATAGGAGACCCTTCTTCATAAAAACTAAAGGTACCGTTGAAGCTGTTTTCATTCCAAGCACCATCAGTTTAAAGGCTGCAATATGCTGGACAAAACACTTTTGCATTCCCTCATGCAAAAGACCTAAGCAAATAATATATCATTTTTAAGGTTCTCACTTAATGAGTTGAAATAAGGGAAATAAAAACTTTGACCAAATGATTTTTGGCCAGAAACTAAATGTTACTTGTTTTAAAAAATTTCCATAGAATCTTATACTTAAATTTCCCTTGCATAAACAGTGAAACAGTTAGTCTTTTTTAAATCAAATATGGTATCTGTACTAATTGAAAGCTAGAGACTATACATTCAGCGAGATATGTTCATACAGTAAACATAATCATATTCTTTAGATTGAAAATTGTTGTGTTAAGGAAAATGTGCGACAATTGATTCGGTCTGTAAGTAATGCAGCTGCTCATTGGAATTATTCAAATGCCCCCAATTCAATTTTGTTGGAAACACAAGTTAAGTGCCTGTCCTAACATATAATTTCTACTACTGGTTTAAAAAGCCCTATTCGGACGGGATTTATATTACTGGGGGATCTTGGTGATAACAATTTTGCCGTGGTCCTTAAACACAAGGTACCGGACGAGATTTTTGACGATACGAAACTACAGGGGATCTGATGAAATTTACTCCCCGTATGTACACGTCTTTTATACACTGGGCGCTCTCCGCTATCTGCTATGAACATATGCCATGCAACTTTATACATATTGATAGTTCTTTTGGTAGGCCTATATATGGACAATGGCCTACCTAGTGTACAAATAAAACATATGTAATCGGTGCTGGCTGGCCTAGATTGCTAACCTATAGCTGACATTACAGTGGCCCATTGTACGAGTTTGCGGGATTGCACTTGCACCCCTGATGGACAACCAACGAGTGCACTGGAAAACAGTAGGTTTCTGCGGCTTGAATTAATACGGGGGAGGTGGGTAAAAAATACCCACATGTGCGCTCCGGATGGGATTCAAATTACTGGACAGCTGAAGAAATTACCAAATTACCCCACCTCCCATAGATAAACAAATCCCGTCAGTCAATAGAAGGGAACTATTTATGATTCACTAGTGTCAGCAAGAACATGTGACCACACTATGAATCATTAGACGACATGCAAGGTACAAGTAACCATAAAATCACCTCATTAAAAACGTTTTTAAATTTCATATCAATTCGATAAAATAAATTACACACCAGACCCCCATTATGCCTGTTCTAAATGTATTTCACATAAACCCAGTTTCAGTGGACAGAATCAACTCTAGTGTTCTAGATGAAAAATCACACATTAATTCAGATCCAACCATATAAAATTGGGTATGTCAACTGTAACTCTCTCCATTATCTCATCTAGGATGGGGGGAATTGAGACCTATTGAACTTTCACTCAATTTGTCACAGCAACAATATCTTGAGGCTGTCCATTATCATCCCCTGAGAAAAATTATGTGTTTTCAAAAGGATTTTAGAGAATGTGTTGGAATCTTGAATAGACCTCCCTGATGATAGAGAGGCATAAATTGTAGCCCTGATGATGAGAGGTATAAATTGCAGCCCTGATGATAGAGAGGCAATGCATTGCAGCCGTGAGAGAAGCCTCTGTCAATAATGAATTGGACGATGAGAGAAAATAAAAGTGTCAGAAACACAGGGAGCTCCTCTGGGAGAGGGTGAAAGGGGCTGCGGGCCTGCATGCACTTACCATCTGGCCAGGAACTCATTGTACTTTATCTGCCTGTATCCATGGGGCTAAAAGCATCAACAGTCCACAGAGACTAGAGGGTAAAAACAGGGAAAGACTGTGGAGGGTTGGGGGGGCGACTCTCTGTGCCCGAGGACTAGTCTCTGACGAAGCATGGGGGAGAAGGTGGTGGGTTTAGATTAGAAGACAAACCATGTTTTGCATGTTTCTTTTTTATGAGCTCGACAGCAATGGGAGGGCCTGCGCTATTTGCTGTTATATTGTTTTTATGTTTATTGAGCTTTGAATGTACTGCCCCTGTTTGAACCTGTTTTCAGTTTGAGTTTGTTTAGGTATCAAAGTGCACAACAATGCTGGGAATCTAATAACTCAACACCTAACCCTCCAACACGGACTTTTGGTGAGCAGATGTCGTGCCAACCTGTCCCCAGCCTGCCTCTTAGAAACCGCGGACTCAGTTGCTCTTACCTTGGTTGGAACTGTTGGAAGGGAAGCGGTCAGACTTCTTGAGGGTACGAAAGTGGACTTTCTTGCTGGCCTGGCTCTCCCCGTAGAGTCCGATGGACTGAACCTGGATGATGTAGTCAGTCTCCTCCTCCAGGTCCCAGAGCACGCAGGCCCGGCTGGTGGTGTTCACCTCTCGGATAAACCTCTGCGTGTGGACGTCCTGCCGCTGGAAGCCCAAAACAGGCTCGTTGGGTACTCAGTTTGTGCCATAAATCTGTGTGTGCGCGCGCGTGTGTGTGTGTTTGTGTGTATGTGTGTGTGTGTGTGTGTACATAAAAATAAAAATCTGCCTTTGGCAGTCCAGGATAGATTCACACAAATGTAACTCATGATTTAAAAACTGCTTTTATTTGCAGTTAGTACTCAGCTCCTTGAGTGATTGTTAAAGTCATTAGGACTCGAGGTTTGAACTTGCATAGGTTTGTGTTGGAGGCTGAAAGCTGGTTGCTCTTGAAATTTGTAATGCTGTTGAGGCTTTCATTCAGAACTGTGGATAGCATTTCTTTGTTTAGTATGCAGGCCCCTTTGCTCCATCTGCGGACTCGGCAGACTCTCTGTGGTTTGGGGCCAGGTGTCTTGGGTTTAATGTCGCTTTTACTGCTTCACTTAGCAATAGGGGTCTAATAAAGGAACTCATTAAAGACTGAATAATGCAGGGATCAAATTGCCATGCACTGGATACAATTATCGGAGTGTATACACTCAAATGAATAACCTGCTAAAACGCCTTAAGGAAGACATTCAGGCATCACAGTAGGGTTGAATAAGTAGAATATTTAATTTACTACATAATTTATTAGAGTCCATAAAAAGAAGGAAATGGTTTTTGACTATACAAGGAGTTTTCTAATCTAGTCCCAGGAAAAATCTGCTTTTGCTCTTGTATTCACCCTATAAGCTTGTTTTCTCTTGACAAATCACTTAAAGTCTAGATTAACCTCTCACAGCAGATTGCATCTGTCTAAATTATTAATAGGAGTCTGAAATACCTTGACTATTAAGATTAAAATTACAAATTGGTATTTGTCCTTAAATTACCGTGGTGCAAATTGCGACTGGGAACAAATATTATGTGTAAAGGAAATTGGCAAGTGTACTGACCGCTATAATGAAAGCAAAGATTTACTTCAAATGTATACAGACATTTTATTCCTCTTTCATTTGCTGTAAACATGCTGTATCAGTTGTTACATTTGCTGTAAACATGGCTGTATCAGGTGTTACATTTGCTGTAAACATGGCTGTATCAGGTGTTACATTTGCTGTAAACATCCTGTATCAGGTGTTACATTTGCTGTAAACATCCTGTATCAGGTGTTACATTTGCTGTAAACATCCTGTATCCGGTGTTACATTTGCTGTAAACACGGCTGTATCAAGTGTTACATACTTGTTGTGAGACAGAAAAGCCGATGATGATGTCTCCTTCCGGAACCTCCCAGGAAACGGTTGCCGAATCGGCCCTCAGGTGCATGACGGACACGTTGACAGGAGCTGGTGGGCGATCTGACCACAGCGCAAGAACACGTCAACAGGAAATACAATCATTCACGTCTCTTACCAAATTAGTTAGTAGTTCAAGAAGTTTCTCTGAAACCTCTTGTAATTGAGAGCCTATATCAAGAACCAACTGCAATCCATGTTTGTTTTGGAACATTGCTCAAATATCGATACAGGATGATATGGTATAGCAACCATACAGTATGATGGTTAAAGTTACAGTACCAACAATGTACTTAAATGCTTTTTTACAAGGTTTAATCTCAATACCTTTGCTGCATGTAAACCCTAGACCAGACTACATCATAATCAGGATATATCCTGTCTTGTTTGGTTTACTGGGAAATAGTTAGTTTTCCCATTTTTTTATACATTGTTTGTTCACTCAAGAGGCTAAAGATGTGTTTCCATTTTCTGTCCAAGATCATACAGGAGCCCTGTGATACACTGCCGACCTGTCCAGGGTGTACCCTGCCTCTCGCCCTGTGTCAGCTGGGATAGGCTCCAGCTCCCCCGCGACCCTACAAAGGAGAAGCGGTATAGCTGCTGGATGGATGGATGGATGGATCATACAGGAACTTTGTCTGCGAATAAAGCTATTCAATCTGGGTAAATAAATTGTGTCTACCCTATTCAAGTAATGTGTAATTCTTGGACAACTGCTTTTAGAATTGGCACCATAATATCCATGGCGAATAAAGGCGATTCAGCTTCTGAGTAGGCATTGAAGCACCTGCACATTTTGCAGCCTGATGCGCATGTAAAATATATTGCCTTTCAGCAGAAATCAATTTGTAACTAAATAGTCAGCATAGGTTTTAGGCCTGGTGCCACTAGCAACTTCCTAATGGGCAACCTGGCCCTCAACACGGCCGTCTCTTCATATTATAAGAAGAGCCATGCGCAAAGAAATCATATATCATCCACTAGTAATTAGCATAATGCTAGAAACAAATCAAATTGGAACTTGTTCAAACATATTTTCGGACTTGACTTTTCACATATCCCTTTCCTTCTCTCTATTGCCACTTGCTCTGCCTCACTTCTCCTCCTACACATCTCCTTTCTCCCCGTTCCCTCTCTCTTATCACGGGGACAATCGATAATAGTGTCTTTGGTCTGTCACAAAGGTGAACGATCACACAAAGTATCAGAATGAAAATCTATATCAGCCAATGACATCGCAGGAGGTGAGCCAATTTTGGGTAGCACTGTCCGTTCCGACCAATGTCTGGCTCTTTCAGACACTGCTATATTCCACAAGGCTATCAGGGTCAACTACATGTATAATAACGGCCATTCATCTTGACATTCTTCAATTGGTTGTGGGTCGCAAAGTCTGAACTGAATGGAAAACCAAACTGTCATTCACAAAACTGTTTGTCACCAAAACTGTCCAACTGTCTTTGGTTTGAATGTCAATGCATCAAGTCCTGGGCTGTTGATGATGCAGAGTGCAGTGGAGATGAATGTTCCAGCCGTGGGAGGTTGTGTGAGTGATATCAACATGAGGTCACCAGGTTACGTTCGTCTCATTCCTCCGTTAATGTGGAAGCAGGTGCCCTCGTACGTCAGGTTGGATGTTGTGAAGGCGGAAAGGGGTCAGGTGCAACGTGGACTGATGGGGATGGAGTGTGTTTCTTTCCTTTGCACAGTGAAGTGAAATGAGTCATATATAACCAGTAGGACAACTCTTCCATTTCTCTGTCCTTCATCCCTACATTGATTTGAACCCTAATGTATGTTTACTTCATGTTATACAAAAATATGAAGGCATATTTGTACTACTTTATTTAAATAGCTCATAGATGTATGGATGCATATGATAGTGCATGATGGTCTTTTTACATTTATTTATTTATTTGATTTACTCACATGGCTTTAGGCAGGCATTAAATATATTTACTTGACACTTCCATTTGTAAACTAAAACGATATATATAGAGAAAATGTAGTCTTTTTTCAATAGCATATGTTATATATTAATATCAAAATATATATTATATATTAATATAAATTTTTCTTATTTTATTTAATGATGTAATAAACAGAGCTTGATGAACTTAATACTTAAAATTTGTTAAAAGCGCTAACAGATACTGTCGTGATATTGAATCATTTCAATTGTTTCTTTAAAGCGACCATATCTAGTTTCTGGTTTTGGGAATCCCTACTGTTTGCTTAGTGTAATTATTTTAACTAACCGTCGCAAAGAATACATGCAGAATGCTCGTGGTCACTAGCTTCACAAGTTGTGTAATGTAGCGGGGGCTTAATTCATGTCTTCTTCACTAGCATGATCAACCAAGTCGATATTCTCTTCCTGATTTAGTGACGTACTTCCTTGTGTCATAAAGCAATTCATCACAGTTTCGCGGAAGATCGTAACTGGTGGCAGACAAAATCAGTGTTAAATATTCAGACTTCAAGAGGGCTGATCTGAAACGCAATTTTTTAGTTGCATAGAGTTACGTTAAGCGCTGACCCAATGTGCCTAGTCTGAATAACGAAACATGGATTGCAATACTATTGAACCAAATTAAGTATTTTGTTTAGACATAATACATTAATATATAAATTATAAAAGGCCTTCATTACATGAGTCTTAAATTCAAATGATTGAACAGCCAGGGAAAATGACATTGTACTGTCCCTATATCTAGTGTTATGTTATGTGGATGTGCCCTTTTTTCCGTTGTGAGCCCCTGCGCCTCAGAATGTCTGTGGCCTGACTGTCGCCATAAATTAACACCCAAGAACATGTTGTGCATCCGTGCTAGTAGGCTGTTTATGGCACACTCCTAGCCTGAAGATCAAGGATGTCAATTTGTTTTGATTAGACAGCTCCGCATTGGTAAAGTAGCTATCAAATGTTAATGTCTCATATAATTATGGTACACGTCAATTTCTCTTGCAGCTCATTGGCCTTCAAGGTAATTGGGGTTACTGACATCTATAGGTGCATAAAAGTAAGCATTTGTGAAGATATATGTGCTATGGGATACTCACCGCTGGTGGAGCAAAAAGCAATTTGTTTAGAGTGGGCAATGAATCACTGCTACCTTAACGTAGCAGTTATTCTATGGCTGAAACATCCGAGCCACGTGATTTTGAAACATCTACAGTTTAAATGATGGAAAGACCACATGTTTATTCAGTTTAAGTATAGCATGGTTATTGGACGGTCTATTGGTTTTTATTGTTTGTTTTGCTGTTTAGGGTTGAATAGTGGAATAGTGTATTTTCTAAGTCAATATTAGACCAGAAGCCAGATTGAGAAAGTTATCTATCACAAATTAAATAAAATTTGCTTGAGTAAACTGCAGAAATGCGGTCTAGGATCGGGATGGGATTTATATTATTCCCTGCAGATTAAGAGCTATGCTAATTTCTAATAGAGCATATATGTCATACGATGCAGTGCCCCTCTATCAATTGTTCTGTTGATGAGCTATGGAGTAACTGCAGGTGTCTGAGACTGACACTCGGCGTTACAAATCCTAAGTAGCCCCACTCTGGGGGAAGTATTATGTAAGGCCTGTTATTTAACAGTGTTGGGTCACTGCAGGTTTAGGCCCAAACAAATGGTGGCACCCTCTTGGGACGCGGGTACACTATCAGAATGAATCATAGTGTACAGCCACCCGCCCGGCACATTTGCTGCTCCCCATCCATCCTGAGTGCACACACGCACACACACACACAAACACACACACACACACACACACACACACACACACACACACACACACACACACATGCACATAGCTTGAATCACTGCAGAGACAGGATTACTCTTTACAGCAATGGAGGATAGTTGTAAACATTTGCAAGGGCAAAGGGAAATAGGGCTGAGGTTAGTGCACTTGTTTAAAACTAGAGGCAAGGAAGAAGCACATCTCTAAATGTTCTGCCTTCTGAATTTTTTATTTTTTGCTCCAGAGGTAAGATGATGCAACTTACTAGTTTTCTCTGTCTGATTGTTAAGTCAACCCAATCGGACGATTTTATGACTAATTAAATTGATGGAGTTTGATGTCGTTCCTTCTTAACTGATAAACAATGCATTGGCCTATTCTTGGCCCAGACATGGTTTGGCAAATGTCATTATAGGAATGTAAACACTGGGATCACATTGTTCTGCATACTCCCTGGATAAAATGTAAACGCAAATCACCATGCTTCATGGGCATAATATTTGTGAGATGAAATGCTGTCATTTACTTGATGGCTTTGGGAAAACTAACGAAAGTGGCTTACTATATCGTCATTTACAGACTCCAATGTCAACCTGTCACAAATGAGTGCCCAGTCACAGCGTTTAAAGTTCACAGTGAGAGAGAGATGAATGCGCTAACATTGCCCAAATAGAACTGCTGACTACATGCATCACTCACGCTCATGCTTTAAGAGTCAAAGCTCAAAACGCTTAACAATCGGAGTGTCAAACAATGCTGTAACCCTTTCCTGCTATCACTTCTTTAAATTAGTTAACCCTTACATTTCAAGAAGGGATTCACACAATTTACTTTTATGTATTGATGCATCTTCATTTCCTAGTTTATATCATTTGAAAGGCTGTATTTACATACTGTGCAAATCGATTGAATAATACAGTCAAATAACCCTATTATGGATAGGTGCTTTGTTAGCTGCCCAGGGACATTCCTCTTCACTGCTGGAGAAAAAACCCTGGTAGTGGATTCTAGGTGATAGCAAGCTGCTCTGTGTCTCTGACACCTTCCTGCTTTTCTCTCGTCTCTCCCTAGGTTCCACTGAAGCAGTCCCCTTTGAGCAGTTTTGAGATAGAAGCCGGATTCTGCTATATTTGTTTCCTGTGATTAGCTGTGAAATGGGAGACCTGGTTGCATTGGTCCAGTGAACATTTATTGTATTTATTGTACAAGCTTTGCAGCTAGCCCCAGAGAACCATATTAAATGAAATAGCATTGCATTGAAGACCTCACAGCAGGGAATGTAAGGTTATGTAAAGGATAGACATCTCCTTTAGATGAATCATAGTCTAAGATTAATGTGCAGGATAGACATCTTCTTTAGTCTAGATAAATCCTAGTCTAAGATGAATGTACAGGGCAGACATTTCCTTTAGATGGATCCTAGTCTAAGGCTAATGTACAGGATAGACCTCTCCTTTAGATGGATCCTAGTCTTAGATTAATGTACAGGATAGACGGTCCTTCCAGACGTTCCAGTTCTAAGACAGAGACTGGTTCTGTCATGTGTTCCAGCTACTGCAGTGCAGACATGGCTTCCATTCTTGAACAAACTAGAGACGGGGTTTCAATGTCAATACCTTCAATGGAACGTGAAGACGTTTCTTTGCAGACTTTCCACAGCACCATTATGACTGCTCATCTTGTGAGCTTAGTGTGGGGTTGTGGATGATTAGCATGTGGTTGTGGAGGGATACGTTGTAAAAGTGTGTGTTGTTAAATAACATAACAGGTGGCTTAACGTGAGCCAGATATATGCAGGGGTGGGCATGTGTCCCTTAAGGAACGACCAACCCCAGTTTGTGTTCTCGACCGTGCAGGGGCCTCATCTTCAAACGAGGGATAGAAACAGTGCTCCATTTTGCCCTACCCAGTTTCACTGTTTTATCTTATTGAGACAATAACAAGCCATGGGTACAGTTTTTACCCTATGATGCCTCTGCTGGGTCTCTTGCTAGTGGAGAAAGTAAGCCCATTTTAGTATTCTGCACAGATTCTCCCGTGGGGCGTACACACCGTGGCACTGCGGATGTCGGTGGCATGGCCGGCCGTGATGACCTTACCACCAGGTCCTATGTTTACCTCCAGGCCACGGTGAGGAGATGGGGCATGTCCTCTTTTCAAACCAAAGGCAGATATTACGCTTCTGCCCTTTGGCGCACATTCAATGTGTCTGTACACAAATATAGTTTTACTAGTTTACTGTAACATAGATGTCACAACTTGGTTAATATTGTCTTGATCTATGAAGGCACAGTAGTGAGTTAGAGAACTATAGATCACCACTGTTTTGGATATCATGCTCACTGAAGATATGTCATAACGAGATTAACTGATTAGCCTTCAAGAATTTGCAGCAGTGCTGGAAGATCTGTCTTTACACTTTCTAGACACTGTCCTAATGACAGTAAGCCATCAATCTTCAGGGCTGAAACATATTTGTCCAACATGGGTTTCCTTCATGGGGTTGTCTACTGTCACGTCACAGTAAAATATTGATGGCCTCACCTCTCTATAAAACATAACATAGCACACTGCTTTTAGGCAGTCTCATCCAGCCTTCAAAGAAAGGCCAAAAGATTGGAAAGAAATCCTCAGGCCATTTAAAATGTATGAATAGGCAATCATAAGCATATACAATTAAGCAAACAAGCCAACCCAGAAGTGATCTATGATAGGGTTCTTATGCCCACAAAAATGTTAACTCAAATGGTTGTGAATCCCGCAGCCAATGTGCCTAATCAAAATGTAAAATAGCCAAGTCATACAAAAAAATATTGCTATATGTTTCTATTAAAAAACATTTGTAATTTGTGTTCAACGTTTTGCCCCTTAATTTTCTGGCACAAAGATTGGAAGAAAAAAACAGCTACTTACTTGCTCCAACTAAGAACATGTCACTGCCAAAAAGCAACAGCATCACGGAGTTTATCCAAACAAGCAGCCGAGCCATGCTTTTTTGTCGTCTTTTTGTGTGTAAAACAACGTTGTTGTAGATCACCTTTTTAAGTAAGCCTGACCTTGGTTATCCAACATGTATGGAAATAAGCATTTTTATACCATATTGAAATGAATTATCATTTTCACAAATCATTCTTTTATCGAACGACTGGTGAAAGAGTTCCAAGGAGGCCTGCTTAAAGTGGGTCGATCAACTTCAAGTATGTCAGAAATGACATCATGTTCACGAACATTTTGTCAAAACGTTCTGGGTCGTTCATATCAAGAATAATTCCATAGCCCTCGTCTTTCCTTCATTATGGACCGCTGCTCTCTATAAAATCGCGATGTCTGAAGCGTTCTGATGCTTCACTATTCAAATAAAACCAGTTGTATTCAAAAAAGAAACACGTCAGACCTTTCTGATAATCCGATTTCCAATTTCTTAAAGCTTGTTTAGAGCTCATGTGTCTATGCTACAGGTAGCTGTAACGTGATTCGCGAGGATGGTTCCCTCAAAATTAGGGAACACGTTTGCGCACTTTAGCACCACGGACAGCGCTCAAGCATCATCGACGCTGCAACGGCTTCTTGTGAGTCTCTGTTGGAGGGGCAGTCCAGTATATTTAATATTCACGTAGATTTGTCATTCCGCAGTGCAAGAGACACGCCAGCTCCCATGAATAGGACAGTTTTTTTGACACGATGCTTATTGTAAGAAATTACCCTTCTTTGTTTAAAGACGATCACTGATTGTCAGTTCTTGCTCTCGAATAAAATATGCTTAACCAAAATTTGATTTAGTATTACATTTGATAGATTATACCGTAAAATATGATTGCATGTTAAAAACCTTACAAATCACCCTGTCACTGCTGAATGCTAACACAAATACAGAACTTTTATTTGATGTTATTTGTTTTGAAATGGAGCAATAGTATTGGCCGCGGTTATGTTCAATGTTTCTGCAGTGTCACTACATGAGATCACTAAACGTTGCAAATGTATTCATCATGCAACTGCGTTTTCGACTAAATTAACATGTATTTTCATAGGTGCATTATGGTACAGCGCACGTTGACAGCAGGTGATGCAGTGCCTACCACACGGGAACGTCAATGATTCCACTAACTGTAAATAGGGAGAAAAGATGGTTACGTAATCAAAGTATACAATATAGGCCTACTCGCTCGGGACTACTGTGCCCTTAAACATAGTTTTCTAGTGGAAGGTGACTGCAGTGGATTTTTGCTTTAAATCACTTGTTGGTTATGTATTACCTGGAGGTATATACCAAGTATACATTCACTTTAGGAGATTAGTGTTGTCTACTGTCAACTGAGTTGACTGTAATGAATAAAACAGTAACAATCCTTTCTACAGATTAAATATGCCACAGATGCCACAACTAATCATTTAACAATTTCTCCAGGGTTTGTGTGTGCCTGTTTACCTCTGAAGTAATGACATTGACACTGACATTTTCAATAGCAGCAACTTTTTATTTGGCTGCAGATTAAGGGAAAGCACCTGTTACGGAAAACGTTTTTTATTTTTACACAGGATACGGTGTAATCAGGGGTGTAGTAGGGGGGGAGCGAGCCGGAGCAGCGCTCCAGCACTTCTCACAATAATAAAAAACAAAATATATTTTCAACTATCACTACAGCCACAAAGACGCAAGCAAACTTTCTATAACAAGGTAACAGCGCCAATAGTGAACATGCCTCTCGCTTGTGAGACTGATAGCAACCCAAAAAAATATGTCTCAGCCAACCTGGATAATCTGCGGTCAAAAAAGACTGACAGCGCGGCGGATATGAATGTAGCCTAGAGGTTCTTATGGAGTCAAATTGATGCCAAAAGTATTGTCGCCGTAAAAAAAAATCGCATGCGTAAAAAATCAAATAGATACGCGTGGATATGGAACTCTCCTGCGTTATCAAAAATATCTCATGAA
>JAVQIZ010131092.1:0-11215 GCA_036023535.2 Galaxias brevipinnis | reverse complement strand
TGTTATTTATGATTTAGCTTTCCCACTTCTGACACCATGTTTCGATGTCAAATAACGAGACGGAGTCACTGATGCAGTTTTCAACTGGTGCTCGATGTAATAACCTAACCAAGACAGTCGGTACAAACGTAACAACATGCAAGTACATAACATCAACGCTAGATGGCGGTATATGACCATGAAAACTCTCTGCCCAGTCATTTCAATGGGGCCATAAACCGATTAAAAATAATAATTAAAAATATTACACGTGACCCGATCACTTGGCTGTATTTAATGTTGGCATTGGAATGGAATCAATTGGGTTGAAACTGCGGGCGTTGATAAGGCGCCAAAAACAGGCCTAAAAATAATAATAATAACATGACTTTCCGGTAACAGTATGTGATTGCATGATGCAATCACATAATAACTGCAGCTATTCTCAATCCTGTTTGATGAGGCTGATCACGCTGCACACGCTAGCTACGAGAATGTTCGGTACTATTGTAGTGTTCAAACGTATTGTTTGTGGATTGGACGTTAATGTGATTGATCAAATGTAAAATGCCACCTAAAAAGTACTTGGGAATATCGGAAGAAGAATGGGAGCATTTTAAGAAGACGCTTGACTTTGTGCATGAACAAGTTACAAAAATTACAGAGCAAAATAACAAAACTTCTGGAGCTTCTGGAAGAAGTCCAGGATCTGAGAAAACAAAATAAAGAGAAGGAAATGAAGATTGGTGTACTGGAGTAGATGAGCTTGAACAGTATACTAGAATGGATGACGTTATCGTTACTGGATTGGATGTAAAATATCGCAGTTATGCTGGGGCTGCGACGGGCTTGAAAGAAGAAGAAGGCCTAGTCTCAGAACTCCAAACGCTGGAACGGCAAGCACTAACTTTTTTTTATGAACAGGATATTCTGCTTGACAGCAGTAATTTTGCTGCTTGTCATATTCTACCAAGAAAGGATAAAACACAGAAACCTGCTGTCATGATTAAGTTTGTAAACAGGAAACAAAGTTGACATGCTATGACAGGGAAAGAAATTGAAAGGCACAAACATGTATTTAAACGAACACCCAACAAGAAAAAAACACGGACATAGCGAGACAAGCAAGAAATCTAAAGAAACAAAATAAAATACAATCGACGTGGATCAGGAATTGTAGAGTGTTTGTTAGGTTAAATGAAGATGCAAAGCCATTGGTGATTAAGGATGCGTCAGAGCTACTGAAGCACCAATCATGAAGACTACAGAATGTGAAAACAGGGATATGATGAGCTATATTGCAATAGGAGTTTGTGATAACAGA
The DNA here is from genome assembly GCA_036023535.2 of Galaxias brevipinnis. Taxonomy (NCBI): domain Eukaryota; kingdom Metazoa; phylum Chordata; class Actinopteri; order Galaxiiformes; family Galaxiidae; genus Galaxias; species Galaxias brevipinnis. Next base: position 9,912 of record JAVQIZ010131092.1, on the reverse strand, counting down.
AGTGAAGTACACTATGAACAATTTGCCGTGTGGGACATATAAAGGAGCAGACTGTGGAATGAATGAGAAGAGTAGTATAGACAATCAGGGTGAGGCCCTTAACGGCTTTAGTTTCTTAGATCATAAAATGTTTTAGTTTGAACATGACATTAACCCTGTAAATAACTTTTTTTGTGACATCAGCAGCAACTTTAAATATTATAATGAAGAGCAGTTTGAGAACGTCAAAATGGAAGGACTCCTTACACTTATTCACTTTATTAGCAGAAGTCTTTCTGCAAATTTTGAAAATATTTAGGAGTATCTGAAGCGTTTAAATAAGCAGTTTAGTATAACTACAGTGTCTGAGACGTGGTTAAATGATATGAAAGTGCTGATATGGAATTCGAGGGATATGAAATGTTTTTAACTTACAGGACAAACAAAAAGGGTTGGGGATTGGGGCTCTATACTCAGAGACTTCAGTTGCTCAGTAGTGAGAAGTATGACAGCTACTATTGATGACGTTATGTAATGTATTAGTATTGAGATTGTTACAGAAAGAAGCAAAAACATAATTGTCAGCTGTGTTTACAGAACACCAGGATGTAACATTGACACTTTCAAGGATAACTTGGTTGTGATAATAGATAAGATAGATGATAAAAAAATACGATTTATATGTGGTGATTTCAATATTTTGATATATATCAAATCAAATCAATATATTGATTTCAACAGCAGCACGGTGGCTCAGTGGGTAGCGCTGTTGCCTCACAGCAAAAGGTCCTGGGTTCAATCCCCACCTGGCCCAAGGGCCTTTCTGTGTGGAGTTTGCATGTTCTCCCCGTGTTTGCGTGGGTTTCCTCCGGGTACTCCGGTTTCCTCCCACTGTCCAAAAACATGCAGGTTAATTGGTAACTCTAAATTGTCCGTAGGTGTGAATGTGAGTTGTTGTCTGTCCCTATGTGTCAGCCCTGTGATAGACTGGATAAGCGGTATAGCTAATGGATGGATGGATGGATTTCAATATTGATTTGTTAAATCCAAAAGCCACTTTTGTTGACACGATGTATAGTCATGGTTTACATCCTAAGATCAGTAAGCCGACTAGAATAACAGAACATAGTGCTACATTAATAGACAATTTATTTACCAATGTACTGGAAGATGTAATAGTCAGTGGATTATAAATAACAGATATCAGTGATCATTTGCCAATTTTTATAACTTATGACTGTAAGCCTAGGAGACAAGTTAAGACAAATTCATTCAAATGGGTAAGACATAGAACTGGCAAAGCTATCAACGCTTTTAGAACAGACTTGATGAGACAATATTGGAAGGAGGTCTATGATGAGGAGGTGGATAAGGCTTATGATGTTTTTCTGGAGATTTTTTTCACACTGTATTACAAAAAATGTCCAATGAGAAAATGTCATGAGAAACAACAGGATGACTATAAGCCTTGGATAACAAAGGGGCTTCTAAATGTATGTAAAAAAAACCCCCAAAAACTTGTATAGAGCATTCATTAAGCGCAGAACTAGGGATGCTGAAATTAAATATAATAAATATAAAAATAAATTGATAGCTATTATGAGGTGCACTAATAGGGATTATTACAGTAAAGTATTGGAGGAGAACAGAAATAATATAAAGTCAACATGGAAGATAATAAATAGTATTGTTAAAACTGGTAGATGCGAAAAGCAGTTCCCAGAGTATTTCATGGCTGATGGCAGTCAATTAAATAGGGATAAGGACATAGCAGATGGATTTAATGACTGTTTTGTAAATGTGGGACCAAATTTAGTTGGGAAAATCAAGGAACCAGATAATAGAGGTTGTGAGAATGAATGGAATGCGCAGAATTCTGTTGATTCTATGTTTTTAACAAGGGTGGATGAAAAGGAAATAATTGACACAGTTAAACATTGTAAAAGTTAAATTTCTACTGATTGGAATGGTATTGACATGAAAATGATCATGTTGGTAATTGATTGTATTACAAAACCCTTAGAATATATCTGTAATAAGTCATTCAAAACAGGTATATCCAAATAAAATGAAAACTGCAAAGATCATCCCACTCTACAAAAATGGAGATAAACACATCTTTACAAATTATCGGCCAGTGTCCATACTTTCTCAATTTTCGAAAATAATTGAAAAATTGTTTGCTCAGCGTATCGAATGTTTTATTGATAAACATGAGTTGCTAAGTGATCAGCAGTATGGCTTTAGGAAGAATAGATCTACCTCACTTGCATTAATCGAAATAATGAAATACAATGAAATACAACTGCTATTGATGAAAAAAAGTATACTGTGGGCATATTTATTGATTTAAAAAAAGCCTTTGATACTATAGACCATAGCTTATTGTTAAAGAAGCTAGAGGGATATGGTGTGAGAGGGATTGTAAATAATTGGATAGGTAGTTATTTAGAGAGCAGACAACAATTTGTACACATAAATAACTGAGTCAAAATACAAGAAGGTGGTCTGTGGAGTGCCACAAGGATCAGTGTTGGGACCAAAATTGTTTATTTTGTATATTAATGACACTTGTAAAGTTTCAGAACTCTTATGTTTTGTTCAGGTGGAAATATTGATCAGCCGGTTGAACGTTTTGTAGGGGAGGTAGAAAAACTTAATTTATTTCTATCAAACTATATTTTATCACTTAATTTAAACAAAACAAAATGTATGGTATTTGGGAACTGCAGAAAGTAGTTAAAATAGTGATAAATGGGATTGAAATTGAAAGAGTTTCTGAAATAAAATTCTTAGGTGTGATAGTGGACCACAAGCTCTGTTGGAAACCACATATTTCATATGTCAGATCCAAACTATCAAAGTGTACGGCAATAATGTACAAGGCTTAGTATTTGTTGGATCACAATGCACTTCACATTTTGTACTGTTCCCTCATACTCCCATACATGATGTATTGTGTGGAGGTATGGGGTAACACATAAATTAACACAACACACATAAATTAAATAAGTAAATTACAGAAAAGGGCAATAAGAATAATTTGTAAAGCAGAATATAATGAACCAACAAATAAATTATTCATAATGAAACGAGTCCTTAAGTTTGATGATTTAATACAATTCAGGACGGCACAAATCATGTACAAAGTCAAAAACAACTTATTGCCAAGAAACATTCAGTTTGTTTAAGGAACGCCAATGTGATCATAATTTAAAAGGGCATTTTATGTTTAAAAATAAACGTGCGAACAACGCAAAAAGGATGGCTATTTCATCTCAAGGAGCAAAACGGTGGAACAGCCTGGATAATAGTTTAAAAAGTTGCAGTAGTCTACGAAGATTTTATAAGATGTACAAAGAACAAACTTTTTTGTTAGATATAGTGCAATAATTACGTAGATGTTAAAGGATGAAATGTACAGTTTCTGTGGTATGTATATATGTAAGTGAGTGTTTAAATGTATGTACATATTGAAGAGCCTGAGTATATACTTGTGCTTTTCTATGTGTGGTAGATGCATGTATGTATGTATGTATGTATGTAGGTATACACATGCATAGTATATGGGTATATCAGATGTGCTTATGATCAACAACAACAAAAAAAAAATGTGTTTAGTCAATGATGTGTGAAGGGGTGGCAATTATAAGTGAAAACTTCAGCTAACCCCTTTTTGGTCTGGTTTTGTGTATGGGTATAGGTGTGTAACATATGCATATATAGACCGAAAAAAGTAATTTCAAATCAAATCAAATCAAATACCTACATAATTTCGAATATTCGAACTACCTTGCCCATCCCTAGTCTCTACTCATATTTGATCCTTAAATGTCCTAATTGTAACTATCGCCTGTGGACATTTATTGTTCATACCACTGCTTAAGTAAAAACTATTTGATCCATTTGAGGTTATTACCTTTACATATACAATAGTTTGATGGTACTATCTTGATTGACATCTTGACAGAAGCAGTATGGGGAAATAATTGTGTTCATACTGGAAAGCCCACAATCCTGGTGTGTCTGCCTCATAGGGGAAGATGATCAGCATATGTGATTTCACACAGGCCTCGCACCATGGATATATTCTAACCTTCAATTTGAACACTCAACATAGACTGCTAATCTGCAGATGTTGTTAATACCAGCAGTTGTACCTCCTCCCTCAGGTTCCTCTGGGCATCCCTAGTACCATTGAGGCGGTCCTCCCCATGGATTCAGAGGGCCCTGACTGTTTGTTCTTTGATTATGACCATTTGTTTTCCAGTTCCTAGCTCAATTTTGAGACTAGTTTCTGTTACCATTCTGGAGCTGGTTTCGATTCCAAAATTAGGCTGATTCTGCCTCTTCTGGTTGCCCATGTCTTGCCGTGGGTGTATTGTACAGTCTGTACGGATATGTCCAGATTGTTTACAACCCCAACACAGCCAATGTACAATGTTTAATTTTATAGTCTATAAACCTCGCACTACTCTCAATGCAGGTGCAAGCAATTTAAAGGGTTATGTGCGTCTAAATGGATAAGTGGATCGCTGTCCCTGCTCTCTACTAGCAACAGCTAGCTAGCACGCACTATCGCCGTATCGTGGCTGTGCCTCGACTAATGTTGGTGCCAGTGGAGACAGCACAGGGCAACTTCAGCACAGCAAGAAAGGTTGTCTAGATATGGATTAATGTGGGTGTTGTTGAAGTAAACCCCTGTCTAGACATGACCTTAAGTGGAACAAGCAATCAGTCAACAATTTCTGATTTAAAGTATGTGCTATATATTTTACTTGAGTTGCTATTAACTTAAATTAAATCCGTCGGTCAAGACCATTCAACCCTGACGAGATTCTCCCAAAAAATTTTCACTTCTTCAGTGTCTTCTGGGAGCGGTAAGATAAACAGCATTTTCTACAACCAGTTTGTTTTGGTGTAGATTTGAGTTCATATATCCATATAGCGAGACAATTTCATTGTTCTATGGACGGTTATGTCCCGAAAGGCGATATTTTTTTATCTTGTGTGCACAAGTTATTTATCTTGTGGGAACATGTTATTTATCTTGTGCGCACAAATTATTATCTTGGGTAAGATAATAACTTTTGTGCACAAGAAAATAACTTGTGCGTACAAGACATTATTCACTTTTGGGACAGTCAGGTTGATGATGTGATTGGATCTAAGATTATAAGAACAGACTGCTCTATTTAAAAGACACCGTAAGCATGTAAGTAAGGTAGTGTTTTCCCTGTTTACATCCTATATATGAATCTATACCAATGAGCCATACGCCTAGTTTGCAGTGATGGCCATACTATCAGGGTATGGGGCCGACAATGATGAGTTTTGTAAGGAGCCTCTGTGGCAAATCTAATAGCTGAGGGATACAAGGCTTCCAACTTGCTAAGCACTGATTTGGAGGCTACTTTGTAAACAACATCAGCATAGTCAAAGATAGGGAGTAGTAAAGTCTGGACCATAGTGAGTTTAACTGAGCGACTAAAGCAGGACTTATTGCGATAAAGGAAGCCAATTTTTTATTCAACTTTAGCCTGAAGTTTCACAATGTGTCTTAGATGTTAAGGCGCTATCCAGCCAGATGCCGAGATATTTGTAGTCGCATACATTTTCTAATAAGGTTCAGCTTGAAATGAGTATGTTAAGATTGGTACCAACAAAACTAGGACGTTTTAAAAGTCATTATTTTTGTTTTTTCTTCATTAAGCAAGAGACGCAATTCCTTAACTTTCTTTTGAATTTGATTGAAACTCAAAGATTGTGTGAAACTGATGTCAATGAGGGTCCTACTGCATATAGATAGTGTCATCGGTAATCTAGTTACAACCTAGTAAATACCAAAAAATTATATTATTATTAGGTAATTATACTGGTAGTTAAGTAGGTAAATACAGTGAAACTACAGCGGACATACTAAAAAACCTACAAAAACCCACTTTTACTTGGCAAATATATGGTCAAATATAGTACATTATTGGGTAAGTACCTCTGGTAAATAGGTAGGTAAATACAGATAAACTAGCTGAAATAATGTAACTGAAATACTACAAAAAATTCCACTATTACCTGGTAAAAATATAGTTACCACTGGTACATAAGTATGTAAATACAGAGAAACTATAGATGAAATACTAAGAAAAACTGCAACTATTATCAACTGAACTCAGTACGGTGTAGTTTTGGCCATTTTTAAGTTGGTAATAACTCCGATATAATTGCGTTGTTCCTAGGAAGTCAGGCAACCAATTCTTAGAAACACCTCAATTGCGCATCAACTCAAGTTACAATTACCTTGTTGTCAGCCAAGGTTTATGTTGGTAACAACCCAAGTTTAATTATGTCCTTGGCAAATGTACCTCAATACTTACCTGGTAACAACCTCTGCAGGAAATGTTTCCCTGTAGTTGTGTCATGGTCCATCTACTTAAAAACAGGGTACGGTCTTGCAGATGTTTTTAGAATTTACTTAGTAATGAAGCTGCAACTGTACTGTAAAGGGAAGTCAGAAAGGACTCTGCCTCCAGTCCCTTGAGAGCTTTTAATTGCCCCAGGGTGGTACGGTCCTGTATCTTTTAGATCTTTTTGAAGCAAGTTCCAGTTTGAAGGGGCAGAGAACATAAAGACTTTCTTGCCTTTCTCACCTTAGGAACTTCAAATAAGAAAATAAATACCCAGTTTCAGCCTCAGTTTTTTCCACAATGCTTTGAATATGAGGTTTAAAAGTGAGATTAGCATCTAGTAAAATACCCAGGTATTTATAAGAAGAGACAATCTCAATTTTGTCCCTTGATCAGTCAAAATGGGTGGAATATTAAGCAACCCTTTTTTAGATCTGGTGAACAACATAGCTTTTGTTTTTCCATAATTTTGGACAAGTTTCAGTTTACTCAGATTATACTATAGTGTTAAAAACAGATTGCAGGTTTTTAAAAGCAGAAGATAAAGTAGGGGTGCAACAATAAATGACTCATCAGCATTCAGATGTAGTGTGGCGTCATACACTTTGTCACCCAGGTTGTTAATATAAATAGTAAACAAAAGAGGCCCCAGCACTGAACCTTGAAGGACGCCCATATCAAGAGTTAAAAAAAATCTGATGTGAGACCCTCACGTTGAACCACCTCAGATCTGACAGAGAGATAACTGTCAAACCAGCCAACTGCTTTGTCAGATAAGCCAATATTGTACAATCGTTGTTTTAAAATCTTATTGTCCACAGTGTCAAAAGCTTTAGACAGATCTAAAAAGAGTGACAAGCAAAACTGTTTATTGTCAAGTGCAGTACTGATGTCATTGATTACTTCCATGGCAGCTATGGTTGCACTGTGTTGTTTTCTGAAACCTGATTGGTGTATGGATAACATGGAGTTTGAGTACAGAAACTCCTTAAATTGTTCACTAATGAGGGATTCAAGAACCTTGGATAAAACTGACTTGGATATTGGTATATATATATATATATATATATATATGGCCTATCAATCAATTGGGAAAAACTTCTATAAAATAATTCCCAGGCTGTTTCAAGATCTGGGATGAGTGATATCCTGTCCCAGTTAAAAAAACCTGCTCAATAAAACGCTTCATATTACGCTTTCAAATAAGTCGTGGTTTCGATTGGGATCTTTGCATTTCTGACAGCAGCACCAACACAATGGTCACTAATGTCATTACAAAACCCACCAACAGCAGTATTTGTGAGGAACATTTGTTAAAATAAAGAAATTAGGACGATCGTCACGAAAGACATAACGAAGAATGGAGATATCCTTGTCAAGAACAGATTTGTCTAGCCATGTTTCAGACCTCACAATTATGTCAGCATCTGTTGACTTTGCCCATATCCCAGAGGTGTGACCAAGTCATTGTTTTGCAAGTCACAAGTAAGTCTCAAGTCTTTGCACTCAAGGTTCAAGTCAAGACAGGCAAGTCCCGAGTCAAGTCTCAAGTCAAGACTGACAAGTCCAAGTCTTCAAGCCCTAAACTTTGAGTTTCGAGTCCTTTACCTGTCATAATGTGCTCTTCACCAAATGTAACGCCATTTTAACAAGAGGGTAATAATATATAAAATTTGCACAAAGCATTAATGGTTTTTAAAATGTGTATTAATTTGTTAAAACAAGTTTGTTAAAACAAGTAACTGAACGTAATCATAAAAAAATAGTGCTGACATTGCACTTTCATAGCATATAGCACTTTAATCAGTATGTTTTATTTTTATTTTGGAGCAACAGTAACGTTAGGAGCAGCATTAGCTCGCTAACTATATTAGCATCAACTTACAGTGCCACAACTTTGTGCAACTTCAAATGTTGAAAGAAGTTGGAAGTTGTGGAGTCTCTGTCTGTAATTTCTGTCTCTCGATGCCAGACCCATCTCCACACTTCGTTGTGCTGTGCCAGTGCTGGAGAAGAGTCTGGCACCATGCACTGAGTTTTTAGAATAGTGGAATAATACCTAATTGCTGCAACCTTCATGGCCTTGGATTTCCTTACCCTGCCTCACATATAGACCACCATTTATCCCATGTTGAACTATGACTTTTGGAACTATATGGGAAGCTCTCTCCTGTTTTGTTACAGAACTTTAAAGTAACATACTTTACCTATTTTAAATTATCCCCAGCTCAAGCCTTTTCTTGACCTATATTTACCTTTCTTACCTTTTTGCACTCATGTTGTCAGATGTGTCTTTAGTTCACAACTAACAAACTTTGGTAACTTTAACGATCAATACCATTGTTTTCCCCTGTCATGTTTTTGTTTACTTATGTATTTTTATATCACCCAACTTTAGACTCGTTTGCACTTATGTTGTTAGATGTCTTTATTGCGCAATTACAACTGAGAAGAAATAATGGGTATTAGAGCGAGTTGATAATATGCAGTTTGACATCTGCTGGTGTCTCTGAATGGTTCATGTCCACCTGTTAGCAGACACTTATTTGACACCTACTGGGTAACATGCACCCTTGCCCATGGTAAGTCTTAAAACATCAAACTAAAGCAGTAAGCACTGAGCTATACTCTTACACTATAGTACCACCTTTTATGTTCTTGGGCACTTGCATTCTAGCTCCTGGCAATGCCATGCAAAAGTGTTGGCTGGATTCAAGAACAGATTTTTTAGCAAGCCTGATGTTGTCCCTGTTTGGGCTTATGACCAGTTCTGAACATTGCTGCATTCCAGGACTTTTCCTCAACTTCTGTCTCATGGCTTTGGATGCTGTGGCAGTAATTTCCAGGAGTGGCACAGAACAGGGTAAAATATCTTAATATGCCGACTTTTCCACACTGCTCTCTAAAAGGAAATTCAACCCCGTGTCCTTCTCTCCTGTAAATAAAAACAAGACAAGACAGAATAATTAGTCTGACTCAAAGGGAGAAAAAAAAGATGTATGCCATATGTTTGGGGTTCTAAATTAGTTGATACTAATCCAAAGATTAGGTGCTCGGACAAGATAAACATGATGATATAATCATATACATGGCTATAATTATGTTTGCTACTGCAAAATTTCACACAATACAGTCACGTTAAATTAGCTTCATATGGTAATTTGCTCTTACCAGTGGATCTCCGTATGAAGGAAACTTTGTCCACACCCGCGCTCTCAGAACGTGGTCGTTTGCAGGACGGCCCTCATGCCATGGATACTAGCCAGTGGTTATTTTCTTATTTTCTTGTCCGTGTCTTGATCTTGCCTGGCATACGCTGCAGCTACTCCATTTTACTGCAGAGTTTTCACCTGGTCCTTTAATCACAACCAAGGGGGACACTACAAAAATTATAGCAGTTTCACGCTATGTCTGTGTTTACACTTGCGAGCTCCACTACAGATGATTTGACAAGCTTGGAATATTAAACTTTTTTCGTAACCGGTGGGCAAACATGCAATAACGTCCCTGTGTTTGAAAAGTGTTCTAA
>JAVQIZ010131051.1:0-23367 GCA_036023535.2 Galaxias brevipinnis | reverse complement strand
GGGGGTTGTGAAATATTGCTGCTTTTCTCAAATTTCCTGTCCAACTTTTTGGTGAAAACATGTGGGATGCGTGCACTTGAAATCTGTCAAGTGACTCTGTGAATATGTGCCATTAGTTTTTTTTTGGGGGGGGTCTTTTGATATGTACATAGTGGGCATGGCTCGGTGCCAACTGCACGCTGGCTGCATGGGCGAGCGTAAATGTTTCATGATTCTGTGACTAACTGATGAGCGGCCATTGACATTGACACTTGAGTATGAGGATGAGTGGGAATCAAGTCTTTGTTTGAACAGCTGTTTTCTCCAGAGCTCCACGGTAACGCACATGGAGAGGGTGACAGTAGTTAGCCCCCATTACCTCCTGGGTTGGTCACTGAGGAGAAGCCATAATTATGGTATTCATCATGACCGATGGGGGGAGGGGGAGGGGAGGATGGGGGGACTCTGTGGATTTACCTGCACATAATAATTGTCGTCTACAATTAATACTACCCACTGCCATCTTTGGCAACATATTCTTGTGCGTTGTGTATTGGCTATTTTTGTGAGAAATCAGGATAATTGTGCATTAGCTCCCTACCTGCTGGTTGCTGGCAGGATCACCTGTGTGCCAGATGGTTAACACACAGACCGAACCTGTTGTGGTGATAAAAGGAAAGACCCCACTGTGTTTTTGTAGGGGTTTTAAGTGTTTACCCATCCCCCCTAGAGGAATAACATATGGCTAGATCCGAGGGCTTTCTTATATGCGTCTAATGTGCTAGATTTCATTAAAATATTGTGTTGGATCTTATGCTTTAATTCGGTTTGTACAGTATAATGCTGTCCAAGTACTTTTCTGGGCCATCTGTGAAGTGGCCAAAGATTCTTTAGAAGAGTTCCTGTCAGATTAGACTTCAGCAGGGAACAAAGATTCCCTTAGAAAGAATCCCATGTCGTGGAGTTTCCGGAGTCCCAGATGTGTTTTTCTCTCTCTCTCTCTCTCTTTCGGTTCTGATGCTAATGTGAGAGGCAGAGAGGTCTCAATGCATTGGGGTCTGGGCGCTTTTGTGTCGCCAGTTCCTCCAATCCCGGCAGCCAAGAGAAGAGCACATGTGCTAGGGGAGACCCATCGCTGACACTTTGACTGTGTCAGTGACCCCTCATTGAAATGCATGCGCCATAATGCCTCTCGGACAAGGCAGGGCTTTTGAGCACAGCAGCCAACTTAAATTGGTAAAATGGTAAGCAGAGCCCCATATAGAGCAGACCTGTGGGGCTGGGGTGTCATTACGCTCATACAAGTGTCTGAATAGAGGCCACTCCCACTTTGGACACGCGACACACTTTAGGCTTTCATTGGCGACAAGGACAAACAGCTGCCCTCTTATCACAGCCAGCCACCCCCCCACACCCCCACCCCCCAGTCCCAGAGGAGACAAAAAGGAATCCTTCCTTCCTGCTAGGATGGTAGAGCGCAATAAAGCTGATCTGAAATATTCAGAAATAGACATTTTCTTTCCCTTAGCCAAATGGTCCATTTCCTCTCTTTGTCCTTGAATCACATTCCCAAGTTCGACTATTATATTTCACACCACACATGTCTTTTTTCTTTTTTTTTTCTTTTATCCAGCTACAGTGTTCACCTTACTAGTGGCCCTATTGAAACTAGAGTCATTTTGCTGCAGTGGTGGGGGTGATCTAGAACCAGACCGACAATGTCCTGCATTCTGGATGTAGCGCTGGAGTCTGGGAGTTACTCCACAATGCTGTCCAGACCACATAACATGCTTCCAAGGAAAGGATGTTTTCTGTCGATAAACGTTTTTCCCTAACTAAAACATACAAATATAAAAAGCTACCTCTGCACAGGATAACAATGAATGAAGCTACTGTACCGTTGAACATACCTATACCTGAGAGTCTGTGTCTCAGACATTTCATATTGGGTTATTTACCCTTATGTTGTGTCTACTGGCAATGCCCCCATTAAGAAATATACTGTGGCAATTTCTTCTGAAAACCTCACTAGAGGTATCATGAATGCAAAATGTCCCAGCTAAAGCTCTCAATTCATCAGCGATAGTGATCTCAACCTGCACCCGATAACCTTAGAAGTAAGGTGTTAGTTACTTGGTAAGCTTAGACGTCTTCCAAAGGATCCCATCAGTACCTCTCAACAATGCCACAACGAAGCTAGCCAAGTAGAATACAAGGTGAAATTTGCACTATTGTATTAGAATTATATTTATGTATGTTTAGGGTAGGAAGTCAGGAAAATGGAGGGCTGCATTGTTACAACTGTCTGGAGAAATCAGTGGTTAGGAATAACCTGTAAAGGCTGCAGAAGAGGCTGCTGTTCTCTCTACCGCACAGAGAGGTTAGCCTTATAAACACCAGGTCGTACTGGTCACCAGCGCTCAGCATGTAAAACAGCTCGTGAACAGTGCATAGCGTACACGCTCTCCATCTGGATCAAACTGAAGCAGCAGCGCGAGGCAGAAACCCACGCAGGCAGACAGAGCCATAAAGAGTTATGGATGGGCTCAATGCCAAGAAATGAGTCCAATCCCCATGCAATGGAACGGAAATAGAGATTTGACTGTCTACCCCAGTGTGGCCTCCATGCGCATTCATGGTCCCATTCTTTTCCCCCGTATCTATGTGTCAAAGTCTGGGAATTGGTTTTGGTTGGAGACGTAGTGCTTTTTTGGGGGTGGTATCTGTCTTGTGTGTCCGTGGGGCTTTTGAATCACTCCGGCGTCTCCGTCAGGGTGATACGTGCTCACCCTCGGCTAAGGAATCTCTCGGTGCTCCAAGATAAGTCTTCCTGACGGCATCACGAGCGTGCACTCCCAGTCGGCCTTATCAGGCGTGAACACATCCTCCTCCCTCACCACTCCCCCGCTATCTGGGCCATCTGATCCACCGGGGTCACACAGTGCTGATGAACTGGCACGGTTTGATGAGACCATCACTTTTTTCAGCTGTCACAAACAAGCCACAACCCCGTTTGATTTTGATTTAGCAAGTCAAATGATGTTTTTGCCACAGAAAAAAAAGATGAAACGCTTTGCCAAGCGCGGGGTGGTAATAGAAATATTGATACACTTTAATTGATTTCATTCCGTCTGGGTTGTTATCGTAAAAGTTTGATTTAACCCTCGGTTTGGTTTGGAATAATGTTCAAAGAGTGTTTCTTAAAGTGTGTTGAAACTAATTACATTTCTTAAATTTAAAGTGGTACAATAATTTCTGCTTTGTTGAAAAACATTTTTTAACAAGGTACTATTCCTGTATATTATATTTATCATTTTCTTCACGGACTTGGGTACATCAATCCGGTAATGCTTAAACAATGTATGCACCGTTTCCAGAGTGTGGTCAACCAGACCGTTCACTAATGGTTTGTAGATTGTTTGTTTATTATGACTAGATGATTTGTTTTCCATTTCATGGCTAGACATTAAACCTGTCGCGACTGACAACCCTTTGAAGTTCATGTAAAATAAATAAGACAGTCAACTGGTCCACTAGTGGAGACTAGAGAGGTTTGTATTTGGGCAATGGGCTGTGTCTTCATCTCAGGGCATAGGTAGGTTACAACCGCATTCATTCTCGGGGGTCTTTCCCACCAGTTTAAACAGATTTTGCTGCACACACTGGGGTGGACACCCACCATCTTATCTGCCAACTTTTCACATTTCTTGGCACACTACGTGAAAAGGGTTCTCACTAATGTTTTGTGACGAAATATATGAGCTGTCTCACACACTCTCTTGTTTAGCTCAGCTCAGAACGGTAGGCGCTTACAACTCCAAGACCATCGCCATGGGTCATGAACGTCCGATTGAGAGAAAGACAGAGGGTTACACACTCCTTTGTGCGGCGGTAACTTCAGAGCACCAGCAACAACCGGGAAATCGATCCGACGTCTAGCAGTCAATCCATGTTACGCTTCATCCTGGCAATCCATTCCTGTGTTGGATGATTCTAACTCGCAGCCATAGTGCTGTCCTCAGCTATTCTCTATCTCTCTCCGATTATGACCTTGGTGGAGAGAGTAATCGATCAATATCCAGCCTCAGATGAGGATTGAAGAATCACTTCTCACTCAGCAGGCATTTGGATTATGATTTACCTGCAAATCAACCAACTTTGGTTGGGTCCACCGTATTGTGACCTGCTCCATCCAAGATTCATTATGAGCGGTGATGAGAGCAAATTCTCATTTGATCCATCTTATCATGGGTGTAAGTGAAAGGCATTGTAGCGTATGACACCATGATGTATTGGCACACAGACCTTTGATGAAGGGGCCATTTTCTGGTAAAATACTCGTGTACACTGGGACAGTCAGCACAGTTACATCCGTATGATGCCTCTCAAGGTGAACAGAGGCCCAGACAGACAATGCCCGTCCATTCAGTCCTCACCAGCGACCCAGATTAAGACTGTGCCAAAGAAGGCAAGCTGGCTCTTGTCATGGGTGACCTACAAAACTAGACATGCTTGATGAATTCTTCAGTAATGAAAAAAAAATAAAACATTTGTATTCCCTCATCCTTGTTTAGCATAGACTACAGGGACTTCAGTTGTAGTTGTACTCATTTAATATTTATAGTTTTTGCACATGAAGTGGGGCATTTGGCTTCATAATTCATTTTGTTTGTTGTCACAGATATTCTAGATATAAAATGCCTCGAATGCAGTTAATATTCCTTCCTCTAAACTTACACAAAAAAAAAATCTGACATAGGCTCCTTGGTTTTGCTCCTTTTAGGATTTGGGAATTTAAGTACAACACCATATGTCACTCCTGGATACATGAATGGCCTTTCTGTTCTAGTGCATAAGTATCGTGCCTTTTCCTTCAGAATGGCTAGAGGGTGAACCTAACAAAATGTCTTTCTTAGCCGTGATTTATCAATGGCCCGCCATATGGCAGGGTATTAGAAAAGGTAAACCACGGTGATGATTAAGTTTGTCGGCATGGGGCGCACGGGGGCGAGTTTGAAAGAAATACTGGCTTCCGCATGTGATGTCTGCAGTCCACTGAAGTGGAAAGTCCTCCCATCCATCACAGTGGCCCTACCGAAACTAATCGAAAGCAAAACTGACGTTGGGAAAGAAGGAAACAAAAGTGACTGCTGGTAAAGTAATCATTGAAAAATGGTTGTGATGTTTTATTTCCCTTGAAAGTGCAGGTTGGAGTGAGAAACACAATGTATTCTTAAGCTTTAGACAAATGATGATGATCATTACCGGTTCAGCTTATTCCCTATAGTGTCCTGGTCTGGGCTTCTTGCTTAACCTGATCCTCTTGAGCCCCGCTTTTTGTTTAATGAATGCATTCACTTGATTTGCTGAAGGATTAAGACTCGTAGACTTACACAATGTGGCAGTGAATGAATAATTGCTATAGAGAGAGGCACACCAAAGAGCTGGCTTGTTACAGTGTGAGGAAACACTATCTTGCTCTGCGTGGTTTAAAAGTGGTGTGTTTTTTGCATAGCACTACTAGGAAAATCCTGAATGTGTGGAAAGCAGATTTAGGTAAAACCAACAGCACAGGGAGTTTAATCTAATTGGTGAATCTCACTGCCATTCAATAGAAAAATGCTTATTCATTTTCCTTAAAGGGGAAGAAGACATGCACTTTTGTAATTTTTTTCTTCTCAAATGTGTGCATAACTACACCATAGACCTCGGGGGTGCAGTGCTTTATTTTATTCCGTCACATTTCATTAACTACCGTAGACCATCACGTGTGAACTCCTAAAATAACTTTTCATCAGTCAACAAAGAGCCGCTATTTTCACCACTCTAACCTGAATGGAGAGGTTTTGAAAAGACGTCTCAAAGGTTTCCCAGCTCTCCGTGGTGTGAGGTGTAAAACGAGTTGCATCAGCGCTCCCACAACACTGGGCTAATTTAGATCAGTGGCACTAAAGCTGCATGCCAGCAGGTTTCCCATGGTATAATTCCCTTCACATTTGGACCACATGGCAGCCAACTGGCTTTGTCGCCGTCTCAGAAGCTAACAATAGAGCAAAAACAAGTGGGAGAATTAGAAAGCAGCAGCAGTCAAATTGTGTCAAGTCCATCTGAGAGTGCCAGCAACCAGCTGCATAAGCACTGTGCCAGAGCCACAGGGGGGCTTCTGACGGAAGTCCAAAGAGGGAATTTGTTTGTGTGGGCTCTTCTGTCTCATGGTCAAAAATATCCAAATGTGTAATGACATTCTGCTATCATGATTTTGCATTATCCAGCTTTGGTGTGCTGTTGCAGATAAAATGTGTTTTATTCCCGATACCGTTGGCCAACGTTCATTTACTTTTTAAAAAGCGCTGAGTTTTGACAGTGCCACAGATTTTCACACA
Source organism: Galaxias brevipinnis (assembly GCA_036023535.2). NCBI lineage: Eukaryota > Metazoa > Chordata > Actinopteri > Galaxiiformes > Galaxiidae > Galaxias > Galaxias brevipinnis. Next base: position 17,005 of record JAVQIZ010131051.1, on the reverse strand, counting down.
AAGCCTGTTTTGGTCTCTCAGGGTCCCCTCTCTCAGAGGAGCCTGTGGAGAGCAGCCAGTCTTCGAAGTGAGAAAGCCAACCATCCGCCCAGAACTAAAACCCTAGCAGCAACTCAAAGCAATTTTCTGGCTATTTTGTTGATTTAATCCCTGGTTTGTGCTGCTAAGGCACAGCATAGGGAAGCGTGTGTGTGTGTGTGTGTGTGTGTGTGCGTGTGTGTGTGCGTGTTTGTTTGCGTGCGTGCACGTGTGCGTGCATGTATGCGTGTGCAGTGGAAGGTGGGGGGTAGCACTCTGTCTCTCAACCCCCAGGGTCCAGATCTTAGTGCTCCCATCAGCAGGCTACATTAGGGCTTTTACAGTGCGTCCATCACAGGAGCACTCATCCCTGTCTGTCTAATCAGGGGGCTGGCCGAGGCTGTGGGATCCCGCCGACTGGAGCTCGTCTGTCAGCCTCGCTAATCACACGTCAGCCCGGGTTCAGGAGACGGAGAACCCCCCTCACAGAAAATTACCTGCTCATGACCTGCGCGCGCCACTGACTGCCGGCCCTCTGCTCCCGTACACACAGGAGCGCGATTGATGGCACGCTGCTCTGTTACTTTGCTCCGTGTCGCTCTAAAGAACCCCCCCCTCCGTCTCATTGGAGCATTCTGGGGACATGGGTGGAAAATGTTGAGTTGTTTGTGATTTTGGACTACCATTACTACCATCACATCTGTGTGTTTATAGTTACTGCATTTGCTTGAGGAATGTTTCATAAGGCCTTCTTTACCTGCACCTGCAGGGCTATAATGTTGTCAGCAATTTTGTAGATTCAGTGCAAATCTGCCGTGCAATTAAGTGAGCATTACTTGCTCTTTAGAAGGCAGGAAGTCAGTTTTTAAAATGGTAAAACTTTATCCACACCTCTGCTGTGGTAATGAGGTCCAGAAATTCCAGACTGTGTTCCCACACAAGTTACTGGATATGACTTTTCCTAATGTTGTTACAGAACGTGGAGCGTTCGTTAACGCCATTCACTCAAGCTCTGCTGCACGCAGGCGGGGGGTAACCTGTGTATTTTATGTAACGGCATCAAAGGGGTGGGGGAACATAAAAGTTTTATTGCGAGCCTCGAAATCCGTTCTCAGCACATTTTCCAACAGACCGTTTACCTCTGAAAAGAAACAGTGTGTCTCCGGAGCCTGACGAGACAGCCCAGTAACTTCTGGTGGAGAAAGAATCATGTTACTGAATGGACGCCAATGGCTTGTCAGGCGAGCGGTCAGAGACTGCTGATCTGCCGCTTTGCGGAAAAATAGCAGGGAGTGGTGTGGAACCCCGTGCAGACGGTCTCCCTGCCCCCTGTATCAATCTGTCAGCTTGGGCTGCGGTCTGGCGACGGGGTTGGAGACGGTGGGCGATCCCCCCGTGCAGGTGTTGCCTGCTGCCCGTGGCAGGCTATCACAGGAAACACGGGCAGAGAATGAGCCCCGGTTCTCAAGGTCGCCCACGTTGGCCCTTTCCATAATTGCCCGTGTTGGTCCTCAGAGGGATAGCGCGGCCGAGTGGCCCAATGTCATCCACTAAGTGTCTGTCTCCTGAGCGGCTCTCACAGTGGCTCACATCCGCCACAGACGGCCATGGGGGGACGCATTTGGAGGTAGCGCTTTTTTTGTTAAGGGCAACAGTGGAAGGTTAATTGCTTCTGGGTGGGATACTATGTCGTTTCACCGCAGCTCTTTTGACGGATCTAAGTCAATGGCAAGGACACACTAGAGAAGTCAGCAGGAACACAATTGACTTGTAGAACTGAATTGAGATCAGATTTTTTTTTCATATACGAAGCTACTGTTATCATTCTATCAAACATCGGCCCTTTTAAATGTGGTCTAACGTCAAAATTATAATTATACCGTTCTGAGCTCACATATGTTTTTTTTTCTTTCTTTCTTTCTTTCCTCCTAGGATACAAGGGCATCTGCTCCTCCTCCTCCCGGGTAGACTTACAGTTACATTGTCCCCCTCCTCCTCTTCTTCCTTGCTGCGGTCCCTATAGTGGCCCTGCACCCGGCGCTCATCATGGGGATGAAAGGCCTGCTCCTACAATATGCTGCCGTGGCCCTGCTGCTCCAGCTGTCCTCCGCCGGCCTGGTGAAGAAAGTCCTCCGCCACCGCCGAGAGACCCTGGCGCCCCGGGCTCAGGAGAACGTGTCCCTCCCCGACGCCGAGCAGCCCGTGGTCTTCAACCACGTCTACAACATCAACGTGCCCTCCAGCTCCCTCTGCTCCGTGGACCTGGATTCCCCCGGTGGGTCCGAGCCCCAGCACCACACTCCCCCGCCGGGCGTGCTGGCCTCCGACGCGGCCATGGAGCACACGTTGAGCGGCGAGAACCAGATCGTCTTCACCCACCGCATCAACATCCCCAAGCAGGCTTGTGGCTGCGACAACCACCTGCCGGACCTGAAGGACCTCCTGAACAGGCTGGAGATGCTGGAGTCGGAGGTGTCCAGCCTCAGGGAGCAGTGTGGCAGCGGAGCGGGCTGCTGTGGAGCGCAGGTCACAGGTACGCCTCTGACCACCTCCCAGGTCGCTCATTAGGTCACGCATAACGAATTTATAAATTATGTTACGACTTCAAATTGTAAACATTATAATCACATGGTAACGGACCATAACGGTAAAACATGAATGGCTTTTCTCCCCTTCCCCCCACGAAGGTGAAGTGTCCACTAAGCCCTACTGTAACGGCCGGGGCAACTGGAGCACCGAGACCTGTGGTTGTGTGTGCGAGCTCGGCTGGAGGGGCCCCAACTGCACGGAGCCCGAGTGCCCCAATGATTGCCAGGACCAGGGCCGCTGCCTGGACGGCCGCTGCGTCTGCTTCGAGGGCTACGAGGGCGACGACTGCGGCGTGGAGCAGTGCCTGATGGACTGCGGCGACAACGGCCAATGCGTGGAGGGCTCGTGCCACTGCGAGGAGGGCTTCGTCGGCCACGACTGCTCGCAGACCAACTGCCTCAACAACTGCCTGGGCCGCGGGCGCTGCGTGGACGACGAGTGCCTGTGCGACGAGCCGTGGACGGGCTTCGACTGCTCCGAGCTCATCTGCCCCAACGACTGCTACGACCGCGGCCGCTGCGTCAACGGCACGTGCTACTGTGACGAGGGCTTCGCCGGCGAGGACTGCGGCGAGCTCACCTGCCCCGGCAACTGCAACAACCGCGGCGTGTGCGTGAGCGGCCACTGCGTGTGCCAGACGGGCTACAGCGGGGAGGACTGCTCCAAGCTCACCTGCCTCAACAACTGCAACGAGAGAGGCCACTGCTTCAATGGCCGCTGCATCTGCGACCCCGGCTTCGAGGGGGAAGACTGCGCCATCCTGTCCTGCCCGGACAACTGCAGCAACAAGGGCCAGTGTGTCAACGGCGTGTGTGTGTGTGAGGCCGGCTACCAGGGAGACGACTGTGGCGAGCGCTCCTGCCCCAAGATCTGCCTCAACCGCGGCCGGTGCGTCAACGGAAAGTGCATGTGTGAGAGGGGCTTCGCCGGAGACGACTGCAGCATCAAGACCTGCCCCAAGGACTGCATGGGGCGCGGGGAGTGCGTGGACGGCAAGTGCGTGTGCTTCCTGGGCTTCACAGGCCAGGATTGCAGCGAGCTGACCTGTCCCAATGACTGTCAGAACCGCGGGCGCTGCGTCAACGGACAGTGTGTGTGTAAGAAGGGCTTCGCCGGCGAGGACTGCAGTGAGAAGACGTGTCCTAACAACTGTCTGGACCGAGGCTACTGCGAGGACGGGAAGTGTGTGTGCGTCGAGGGCTTCACGGGGCTGGACTGCTCTGAGATGACCTGCCCAGGGAACTGCCAGGACCAGGGCCGCTGCTTGAACGGACTGTGTGTGTGCGTCGAGGGCTTCGTCGGGGACGACTGCGCCGATGGTGAGATAGACCTGGGAGGAACAGCTTGTGTCATACCCTTTGTTTACTTTGGCATATTTCCTGATACTTACTTTTTTCCCTTAAAGTAACTTCAGAGAATACGGCTTGGCAAATTCTGTGAGATGCCTGTTTTCCATTTAGTTGGAGAGCGGTTTGCATGCAGTGGCTTTGGCGTATTTATGTATTGCAGCCCATGAGGTTTTTCAAACTATGGTTTCCACTAACAAACCAGATTCAAAAATATTTACCATCAAAAAGAATAATTTACTTTTCTAATAAATGTGTTTTGTGTCTCCATAGTGTCTCCACCCAAGGACCTGACAGTGGTGGAAGTCACCCCAGAAACCGTGGACCTGTCCTGGGTCAACGAGATGCAGGTGGCGGAGTACCTGGTCACCTACGTGCCCACGGCCCCTGGAGGTCTGGAGCTGGACTTGCGGGTGCCTGGGAACCAGAAGGAGGCCACGATCCGGGAGCTGGAGCCGGGCGTGGAGTACCTGATCAGTGTCTACGCCATCCTCAAAAACAAGAAGAGTGTCCCTGTCAGCGCCCGAGTGGCCACACGTAAGGCCGCGGTTCCATCTATGCAGTCGTGGCCATTGATATTAACAATACCTGCTCCATATAAACTGATTATAATTTGAAAGACTTGTTGTTTTATACAGTACTTCATGTCTATGTGACTTAATTGCCCATCACTTGGCGAGTCAACATGGTAGGGAGGTTCAGTCAACAGAATATAACCCAGTACAAACTTCTCTCCTTCCTTTAGATCTCCCTGAGCCCGAGGGCCTCAAGTTCAAGTCTGTCAGGGAGACCTCAGTGGAGGTGCAATGGGACCCCCTCAACATTCCCTTTGATGGCTGGAACCTCATCTTCAGGAACACTGTGAGTACCGCCCACCCCCACCCCAACACCCACCCCTATCCTGTCCCGGCATCCTGATAATGGACGCTAGATATTCCAGCAGGAGGTTGAAATTGCTGCCCCCACCACAGACTATCATTATCCACATTTTCCCGAAGTGGAAACAGTAGACGCCCCTGGATAGACCCCCGCTCCCAACCTCCGTAATTACCGCTGGGTGTCTGTGTGAACCAGGCTGAATAACCTATGGAAAATAGCTTAGCTGGTCCAAAAGGCAGACACAGCCATTTAAAGTGGCAAAAACACGCTGCACTGCTTCTGTTGACAGCTCCCTCGACCATATGGCACGGGAGTGATTATTGTTTTAGAGAGCATGTTTTAAAACACAGTCCTACTGGGAGGTGAAAGTCACAGTTTGTTAAAGAGGGTCCTGCTCCCCTCTCACATCTTAGTCTAAACACCACACGGAGCACCGTTAAGTATGATTTGTCTGTCGCCGGCCCACCATACATACATCATGGCGGAGCGGTCCTTTGTAGTGGCTGATGATTTGGTGTTGCTTGGTCCTGGCAGAAAGAGGAGAACGGGGAGATCCTGAACTCCCTGGGCCAGCCGGAGACCACCTTTGAGCAGTCGGGCTTGGGACCTGGCCAGGAGTACGAGGTTAAGCTGGAGGTGGTGAAGAACAACAGTCGGGGCCCTCCAGCCAGCAAGAACATTGTTACCAGTAAGTGATTTGGTTCCTTGTAATTGTAGTGGGCTGGCCAACCATCTGCAAAGGTCGTTGACTTGCTACAAACATGTTTCCACTTGTGCCAATGGGAAGTATTTAAATGCAGTTGTAGAAAATGGATCGGAGATACACTAACCTGGCTGGAATTACAGATCCAGAAAAAGCTTGGAATTAAAAATGTGTAATTTAATAAGTATCAGAATTGAGCCATTCAATATTTTCATCCGTTCTCATGCAGGATACAAGATATTAAACGACTCAATGAAAGCCGCATATCAAAACAGGCTAAGCTTAACGCAGTGACCTGCCAGTCTCAAACCTAATTCTTGTATTCATATCATGAAAAGGTTCAATGCATGGAATTAAGCCTTAAAGTCATCTTCCGCTATTCTGGACGGAACAGGAAACGGAGAGGATGCGGTTTAGCTCATGGTTTTAACGTCGTGCACAGACATATATATTGTCTCTTCATACCACGTATGAAACAGACACAACACCTGCCTTCTGCATTACGGCGTTTGATATTATTAGTGTAGTGTGGGTAGTTCATTCAATAAATCCTGGAAGTTCTAGCGATTACTTTTTACTGCATAGTTGTAATGTAGCCAATGTAGTAAGAAGTTGTCCCAACCCCCTTTGGCAGTTCATAATGAGAAAATAATACCTCCAGCAGGCTGTCGTTGTAATGATTAATGGCTCGTAGTAGAAAGAAATACTTAAAGTTAGCCATCAATATCAGGCAGCAAAATATAGTTAAAACTGTACCTGCCAGGCACCCCGTTCACACCAGCCAAGCTATTTTTAGGTGACTCTGGGCAGTTTAAAATACTACTTGTTGAACTTAGCCAAGTCATTGAGGGTGTATTTTCTTTACCAATCGGACCCTGGAACATTCCAGACCCGTAATTTGATCTCAAGTCGTGTTAGCTTGCCCCCCTGTGAGACTCCTGTTTCAACACATCTGAATAAAGCAATGGGCGCAATGTGCACGGTTTCACACATTTCAATGGCCGTCTCCCTATAAAGTGCAAGGGCGACCTCTCTGCTTGCTTATTTATGGGTTGAAAAATGGCTCGAACATTGCCAGAGCAAACAAAGGTTTGCAAGGAAAAGCCATTAGCTACATGACATGTTCCTCTCATACGTCCCCCTTTGTATGCAGCGTTTTAGCAGAGTTGAGAAATTATAGTGTTGACTGACACTAAAGGACTACCTTTTATAGGTTTAGGTCTCGAGAGTAGTTCAACATTTGGAAGCCAAAAAATGCCATGCTGTGATGTGTGCTTTTAACACAGATGAATGGACATTCGCATGCACATTCTCTCTCTCTCTCTCTCACACACACACACACACACACACACACACACACACACACACACATACACACACACACACCAGCACACACATCCCCACACTGCTCCCTCATGATTGTTGTCAGTAGCAGGATTAGGGGGTTCCGAGTTCTCCACGTCACTTCAGCCCTCTTAATGTCTGCCATTACACACACTCGCATGACACATTTTGAAGGATTTGCATGCCGAGGGACTAATTGTGTATAGTGAGCCCCGCTCCCGTCTCTCCTCCCTCCCCCTACGTGTGGGAGGCACCAGTCAACCTGGCTCAGAGGAAGCTAGCCTCCCGTGAGACTAGCGCTACGCTACCCCGACACACAGTCCTCGCAGCCTCCCCGGGAAGACAAATCTGTTCTAAGCTCAAACGCAGATTCCCCCGTTTTTATCAGCCTCTCGCAGAAGGTTGACTTTCCGAAAGTTGCTTGCTTGTGACAAATCAATTTCACCCCGAGAGAAGTGCCCTTCACGGCTCAGGGACTCCATCTGTAAACAGTCTGAATAACCTCATGAATACAAGAGGAATTTCCGATATGCAAGCCGGGCACCACGCACCGTAGTCGAAACCTTTGACCTCGTGCCCTGACTCCCTCCCTCCCTCCCCCAGTGATCGACGCCCCTAGCCAGGTGGACGTGCGCGACGTGACCGACACCACGGCGCTGGTGACCTGGTTCCAGCCGGTGGCCTTCGTGGACGGGGTGAGCGTGTCGTTCGGCCCCCACTCCGACCCCGGCGAGCGGAGCACCGTGGAGCTGTCCGCCACCGACTCCCAGCACCACCTGGGCCACCTGAGCCCCGACACGGAGTACGATGTGTCTCTAATGGCCCGGCGCGGAGAGATGACCAGCGTGCCGGTACACGAGACCTTCCTCACGGGTGAGGCCAACAGGCTGTTCTCATTCACCACGATTGACGTATAAACTGTTTCCAAGTCACTCCACACCATAACCAAAAATACACTCTTCTTGAACAATTTCCTATTTAGAAAATAACTAATATGAAAAAGCTAAGCCTCTTATATGAATTATAGTGGTGGACTAACAAGGTGATATAATTTGTCCAGCCTGACACTCCACTGGAGGTCTAGACCACACAGACTGTACCGCACTGAGGTGTTTAACAACACAAGGTCTCTAACGGTACGTGTACGCGTGTGTGTGTTTGCGTGTGTGTACGTGTTTGTGATGTGTTCCAGGCCTGGACGCCCCCAGGGATCTACAGGCGGTGGAGCTGACAGACGAGAGCATCACCCTGGAGTGGAGGAACAGCAAGGCCCACGTGGAAAACTACCGGATCAAGTATGGGCCCCTGTCTGGAGGAGACCATGGGGAGCTGCTGTTCCCCCCAGGGCCCAAAGACACCACCCAGGCCAAGATCACCGGTAGGAGAAACACACAGGATACGAACACACAGAGAAACCAACCCACGCCATGCCATTCAGCTTCTAACAGTTGCATTTGATTTTCACTTTTCGGTGGTTTTATGTTTTCTACCTGCCTGCTGGAACTTCAATAATGTTTTATTGTAAATACCGAACATTAAGTGTCAATTGTTTATTCTGTCTACTCAAAGTATGCATTGTAGACATTTTAAACAGTCGGTATTAGATTCAGTGCACATATGTAGAACTGGGTCCTTGTTTCTTGTTTTGTGAAGTGTTTACCCGAGACAAAAGCCCCACTTTATTAGAAAACAGCCCAGGGGAGTTTGCATTCAGCGCCTTAAATGGAATAACACCACCACTTGTTTCAGTGGGAGACCTTGGCGAAAAAAAAGAAAAGAAAAGCGGGGTCGTTTTCATCTCTCCGCCCATCTTTGATTGTGCAGCCCTGCTTTGAGTCGGAGGCATTTTTTTAAGCCATGTGCCACTGCAGTGGTGGATTAGGCACCCTGAGAAACAGCCAGTCTCCAAACGGGGCAATAGTGTCTTTGTTTGGCCTTATTCTTTGTCCTTGGGAGGCCCATCTCTGGTAAATAACGCAGTGTGTCCATTCAGCCGCTCTAGCCCTCCACTCACACACACACACACACACGTACACACACCCACACCCACACCTCAGCAGTTTTTTCACACAGTTATTATCTGTAATTGCCTTCACGCTTGCGGTTTTATTGATAATGAGTTTCCTCTGCATTACGTGTAATTTCATGCTGCAAGACTCCTGCGTGGTGACCTCTGGGGGAGTTAATAAAGGAATTAAAGTGCTTGGACTGAGAGGCCGTAATTGCAGAGGCTAAAGGGACCTCCAAGCCGCTCGTATCATAGGCAGTGTAGTGGCTGCACCCCTGAGAGGACCCTATGGATCCATAAATGCAAATACCGACCATAAAGGCAATTATGCCCAATCTATTGCGAAAGGAGGAATGAAAGCCTCAAGAGCCTTTGAGTTTGCTCTGTTGTTGACCCATTGAGCAGGAATGCAATACAGAACAAAAAGTACTGTATGTCTCATTTAAAGACATATATGCAGATATATATATATATATATATATATATATATTATATATTACAAACATGACTTACATTTAGTTTTCACACAAGTTCAAGACAGAATGGTTTCCTTGACAGGTTTGAGGCCTGGCACAGAGTATGGAATGGGGGTGACAGCTGTGAAGGAAGAGCGTGAGAGCCATCCGACCACCACCAATGCGGTGACTGGTGAGCTGCTTCCAATAACAGAATCTACGGTGCCAAACCGAGAGGCTCATACACCGGCCTCACAACCCAATGTAATCTATAATCCCTGTTGATCTGAAAAACTATTCTACTCCGGATTCAGCCCTGGATGCTCCCAAGGACCTGAAGGTAGCGGAGGTGACAGAGACCACCATGAAGCTGGCATGGAGGAAGCCGGCGGCCAAGATTGACATCTACAGGCTGGTGTACGTCGCCGCCGACGGCCGCAAGGCTGAGGCCGTGGTCCCCGGCAGTGCAGAGACTCACATCCTGAGGAACCTGGCGCCTGGCATGCTCTACACCATCACCATCACGGCCGAGAGAGGCCGCAGAATGAGCAGTCCGGCCACCATCTCTGCACCCACAGGTCAGTGTGGACAGTTATCGAAGGGAAGCCTAGAGAGTTCTTCATTGTTGTCGATACAAGTGGCTACCTTATTACTAAATGCCCGAGTGAAATCGGAGTGTATCTTAGTGTCTGAGAGAAGACAATGGAGAATGCGAAAACCCACTTCTCTGTGGGTTCTGTTAGTTGAAGGTTTTCTTTCAGAGTGAGAGAGTAGCCGAGTGTTTTTCTTGAACTTTTTGTTCTAGTGGTGGGTTTGGAGAAATTCCCTCATTAGCCGTAGGTTGGTCTTATCCTCGGCAGTCCTGGAGCCAACCCCGGAGAATGAATTGAATTCATTGTTAGTCTTTCTCTTTGAGTCTCTCTGTCTCCGTGTTTCCCTTAAGAATTGAATTTACGGCACGTGGGTATATTTTACTGAAACAAGGAAAGACAAATAAGATGATTGTGAAATGTTTTCAATTTTGCGGTGGGGGTGCTTCCAAACCAAACATTTCATCAGTAAATCTTCTCGTTATGTAATAGGTGCCCTATACATGCATGGTTATGGGTAACATTGATATGGCAAGAGGGACAAGATGGTGTGGTACAGAATAAATTGTGTTTTGTTGTACTTGGGATCACATGGCGCCTGAGCTGCAGACAAAAGACTGCTGTGTCCGTGTCTTTGCATGCGCGCACGTTTACACTAGCTTATGTTTTGGTGCGTAGTCAGGGGTGTTAAGCTAGTGTTTTAGCTGGTGTGTGTGTGTGTGCGCATATTTGGGTGGGGTGTGAACATGTGTGAGCCCCATAAAACGTTCATTCATGTGATAATTGTTGGCGTGAGCCCGTTCCCCTCTGGTTTTGTGCGATTTGACCACGATGAACTGTGGGCCTGTCAGATAAAAGGCCACATGCTGCGACCCCTGTTAAAACATTGTCTCCCAAATCAGCAGGCTGCTAATCCGTAGCCTACCAATCTGCAGGCTTTATCGGCCCCAGACACGGGTTGCAGCACATGGATAGATGGGGATTGGGGAGGAGGAGAGGGGAGGTGCAGGGGTGACCCCCCCCCCCTAAAAAAAACACCCCCCCAAGGCCTGAGCTTCACTTAGATTGAAAAATCAACAGCCGTTGAAAGGATTACAAGAATCGAAGTTCAAGTGTTTGCCGACCCACAGGAGAGGACCCTCTGGATAATATGATTGCTCTGCACAAAAAACTGATCCATAGGAAGTTTCACTCACTTTTAGGTCCAAAATGGCATCTTTCAATGAAACATTTGTCTGTAGATATAGGGAAATCAGGAGACAAAAAGATGGGATTATCATAATTTAAGATAATCAGCAGAATCAGCCAACTTGTACGGAGCCTTTGTGTAAACGGAAGGCTCAGGGACCGTGACAAAGAACAGTTTGAATGATAATATCTCGAGCAATAGTCAAAGGAGTCAATAACCCGATTTGAATAATAGAATAATCATGTTGGAGAGCTTTGGTTTGCTTTGGAGCAACACAGAGAAAGAAATCCCCCCAAAACCAAAGCTGCTTCCTCACAAACCACACAGACCGGCAACACAAAGGGCAAGGCACGCCGATTCAGCACTGGTTTAATGTACTCTAAAGTTCTCTTTTGACATGAGAATACTGCATGAACATGAAATGGCAACTAACCGCATGCACAGAGGAGGACTGCTGCTGTCCTGCGAGGGGGCGTCTGGATGACAGGAAGACACACTCTGGACCTGGATGTCATTTCATCCATCCCATCATCCTACACGTCTCAATCTGCATGTGATAACCAGACTTGATCCCCAATTCAACATTGTCTGTCACTGCTCACCAAGGGAAGCAATCATTCATATGGAATAGAAAACTCTTATCAGTCATGCAATAAAAAAACTGTTATAGACTGATAGAAACAAAGCTGATTTGTATCTCTACCAGCTCCTGTACTCCACAGTTTTATGTATGTTACAATAGCATTGTGCATCCATATAAGCATGCTTTTCTCCTATGTGAGTGTTCATAAGCAAGGCCAGCAAAAGGTCAGCCGGTCTATCCCCATTGTCTTCCGTTCCATTTAGCAGTCCTCCTGGCCACTCCACTCCAGGGATTAAAATGGGGGATATAATGGTAGCCTTGACGTTTACCTGCTCTCTCTCTCTCTCTCTCTCTCTCTCTCTCTCTCTCTCTCTCTCTCTCTCTCTCTCTCTCTCTCTCGGCTGAATGCTGACACCTCACAATGGAGTCCAATTATACGGTGCGCACGGCGCTGCATGGCTTCTGCATGGTTTGAAGTGGACCGTGTACTTCTGCTCAGGCAGGGCTACGCTGGACCTTCAAGAATTAATGGCTCGTTCAAAGCCATTAAAACGCAAGCTGTCAGCAAGTCTCACTCTCTCGCTCTTTTTCTGTCAGGTGCATGCAGATCGCACGGTTCCTACTTAAAGAGCTATATGCTGCCGATAATGAGGGTGTTTGTTCACGATGGTCTTTAGATGTGGAAATCCGGGAATATTTCCTTCCCAGACAAAGTGAAGGTCTTTCTTTCAGATTCAGACAGAAGTGATTGAAATACAAATGACTTAAGATCAATGCATAACGATTCACTCTTTCAGCCCCCTGGATACGTCCCCCTTTTTTAGATTATCCAGATAGAAATCTATATATGATTCCCCTTAGGATGGGTGTTTGGGAATTACCTTGAGCCATAATTATATATCTTCAACCTTGTATTTTTGTATTTATTTTTTATGCTGTTTGTTTGTTTTGTTTCGACGTGGAGTGTCTTTTTAGTGTTGTTGTGACTCCTGAAGGGAACCGGCCACTGTCTGTCTGTGTCTGTCTGTCTGTCTGTCTGTGTACCAGCCCTGTAACGTTGTCACGTTGTGCTTGTCGTCACCCAGAGGAGAAGAAGCCCGAGGTAACCAATGTCACCGTGACGGACGTGTCGTGGGACAGCTTCCTGTTGTCCTGGCACGGCCAGCAGGGGGCCTTTGAGGGCTTCTTGGTGGAGGTGGCGGACGCGGAGGCGGGCTTGGAGTGGCAGAACCACACGGTGCCCGCCGACGCCCACAGCCTGCTCCTTGTGGGCCTGTCGCCCAGCACCTGGTACAGGGTCAGCCTGTATGGGGTGTACAGGGGGGCCCTCTTAGAGCCTGTCCATGCAGACACCATCACAGGTAGCAGCCTCCGCAGACCTCTCCCCTGTGCCCCTCTCCTGGTGCCTTCTTCACGTCTGACAGGCTCTTCTGTTGCAACGGGCTGTGGGCTATCCTGTCCTCTCTGTAGATTTCCCGCTACACATTTACAGCAACACTAATTTCACTTGTCATCTTGTCAAAATGGCAAGGCTCTTCCGCTAATGTGGTGGGTTTAGGTCTCTTTAAAAAAAAGAACTCAACTAATTGTCTCAGTGTGTCACCAGAAAGAAAACACTTATCCATGATCATCATCATCATCATCATCATCATCATCATTATCATCATCCTCCTAATCCCTTGTCTTGTCATGCAGTGATTACACAAAGAGACTGGGCCACATTCAGCCACACTGACAGTTTGTTTACTCTAGCCCGGCTTTTGATCCGCCCTCAACTGTCGGGCGTGCCTGTTGGGACGTGTCCACAGTGAAACGGCACCTGGACCATTCTGTGAGCGAGGCGCTCCTCCCGACCGAGTCCCCGCCCCGGGGCCCTTCACTGAGGCCCAACAGGTGCAACTGATTCACCCGCCCACCCCGCCAATCATAGTCATTACCCGTCATTGCCATTCTGGGCATTACGATGTGCTGAATGAACCGGGTTGTAAACAGTTCACCCATACAAAAAGCGTGGAGGAACACGGGGACATTGTATTGCCAACCGATGCATGTTGGACTTGGGGCTTTGTCTGGCTTTAGAGCTACGTGTTTGGAGCCTTTGAGTCACTCCTATCGCAACATACTTCCGCCTTCATTGTAGGACAGGAGAATGTGTTGTTTTATATGGTGTTTATACACATTAGCTTCCTGGAGCCACCCTCTGTCTCTAAGCTCTCCTTCTAGCATACTTTCAGACAGCTTTGATCTTCTGAAGGCGGTTGTTAGTCCTCCATCACCTTCAAACACAGGCGTTTTACTTATTTTTCCCGCTGCACTCTATTTAATGTCCACATTATGTTTAGCCAATCATTGTTAATACCTTTGTCAGCGCCATGTTGTGAAGTTTGATGCTTTCATTTAAAAAAATAAATAAATCAAATACAACTTTGTGCGCTTCCGAATTTTCCCTTGTGGAACCAAAATTAAGAGGGTGAGAGACGAGGGGATCGACCCAGGGAGAAAAAACCCGAGGCGCTTTTGTCACTTTGTGTGAGGGCTCTCGTCTGTATGCAGGCCCAGCTCCTCTCCCAGGCTAGCTGGGGCTGCTCCTCATTCTCATGCTGCTTGGGCCCTTCGGCTGGCCCTGGTGTTAGGGTGCCAGAGGCCGCTGGGGCCAAGCTGAATATGGCATACGCTCAAGTCTGCCCATTGTCTGCATGCTAATGGCCAGGGAGAGAGGGAGCAGCGCTCCATTTACATAAACAACACTTCGCCCATGCTGCACCGTGAATTAATCGTCAGCGCGTTAGCAAATACAACTGCCTTTGTTGATTCGCCCCTCGAATGTAGCGTTTGTTTACTTGTTAAGAAACGCGTGTAGACGCATGTGAAAACCAGGGGAGACATATTTGGGTATGTGGATGGAGTGTGTTGGTTTGAACAGGAAAAAAAATACAATAAAGAGACCACTAGCACCCCAAAAAGAGGCAGCAGCCATGGCGAGACACTCTCACTCCTCTAATGCACTGCACAAAAACTGCACGTTGTGCCTGCCGGCTCGACAGGCTAGATGGGAACCAGGGCCGTGGCTGCTCGCAGACCGCCCCTTTGAGCAGGTTAGCTGGTGCCTTGTACCTCCTCCAACAACAGGCACCCCTTTGTGAGTGCACCCTGTGTTCCCCTTAAGGCTGGGCGTGGGGAGAAAGAGTGGGGAGACGGAGGAGGGGGGGAAGGGGGGATGGGGATGGGGGGGGGGATCAGTGGCCAAGCCACGGTGGCTCTCCTGATGGATGTGTGGACGTGGCCCTCCCCCTTTGGACTGACCAGCTGAAGCCGTCTGGCGGCTAATGAAGAGTGACAGCTCCCCGGGATTTGTCTGCTCCCCTTCTCCTTTCCACCACTTCTCTTCACAACAAATGCTTTGTGTATTCCAACTCACTCCCAGTCTCCCCCAAATAATATAAAGAGGGGGTTAGCACTAGTTCAGAACCCCTGGGACCCACTTTCGGTGTGTGGTAGTTTAATGAGTTATGGCAGTGGGTTTATTGTGGACTTTGCTGAGTCCACTTATATCCCCACGTCTATCCTGGCTACTTTAAAAGCATTCCGGCTCGTGTTTGTCCATCTGGGCTGTTGCTGTTGTTCCGGAAGCTTCTGCGGCTAATTAGCTGCTACACGTAGTGCAGGAGGAGAGCAGACACAGCCTCTCTGGCAGAGCACTTCCTCTAACAGCTGTACACTCCTGCTGCCTCTCGGCGCACTTTTCCTCCGGCGTTATTTCCCACTGTTAATGGCTGGTTAACTGCTATTGTTTTACAGCCTTCCCATATGCACACGTTGCCATGGACTTTGTTGACATGTAAATAGCTACATAAGGTATTGGAATCGTCAGATGTTTATGACAATTAAACATAAATGACAATTCATACACATAAATACTACTGTACGATGGAATCATTGCATTCAATGGTGTCTGTATTTGAAAAATGGTTCCCTGGTATGTGATGGAAACCTCTGTTTTTTTTATGGAATGAATCTCTTGAATGACCATTTTTGTAATCATAACAACTTGGGTAGAAAGCTTCACCACGGTTAGCAAAGTAACAGGTTCCTACTGTTAACATTCACTCTTTGTGCTGCTCCTTTTTCAAACTGCTCGTGTTTTCTTTAACCCCCTCTTATTACCTCCTCACACAGAAGGAGATAGCAGCCACTGGCGTTTCTTGTGTAATCTTTAAGAACCTTGAGGTAACTCTTGAGGCCCACAGAGGACGAAAACGTGTCTTCCCCCTGTTAACCAGAGGCCGAACCCGAGCTGGAATCTCTGCTGGTGTCCGACACCACCGCCGAAAGCCTTAAGCTGACCTGGACGTCCTTCTACGCCTTTGATACCTTCGTGGTCATGGTTCGCCGCGCCAGTGGCCTCGCGCAGCCGGAAGAGCTGGTCCTGGGAGGCGAGGAGACGAGCGTCGTCGTCACCGATCTGACCGAGGATACCGAATACGAAATCGAGCTCTTTGGCGTCGTGTCTGGACGGCGCTCCACGTCTCTCACCGAGGTGGTGAGAACAGGTACACGGTGTTATATCACACGTGCCATGGCCTAGAGCTGGTGGAGGGGAAAACCAGAAAGGATGAACTGCATTATATATTAGCACACGTAACCTCCAGCTACTTTGTACTGTGTTAAGAGCGCCCTAAGTGTTGTCCTTGTTGTTTTCCATATGATAACTGCATGACAATGATCAATGTTCTAATGTTGTCGTGGGTCTCGCCATCACTGCAGCTCTTTTGGTTTACTAACCGTAAAAACAAATAACACCGGTTATTTGTTCAAGGCACCAAAGGCTACACTTCAAAATAAATACAAGTGTCTGGCTAGTCATGGCTTTTTGATGATGACCAGTTCCGCCTTGTGTGCCCTGTGTATGTGCTGTCTCATCTCGTTGTCTTCTCATAGTCCCCTGTGTGTTTGTGTGTGTGTGTGTGTGTGTGTGTGTGTGTGTGTGTGTATATGTGTGTGTCAGTGCTCCTGAGCGGTTCCGATGGACTGTACCAGCAGGCCCCTCAGCACGTAGCCCTATCTGACTGCAGCAGTGGCTGCCTGTCAGAGCGTGCTCTCTGCGGCTCCGCTCGCTGACCACCTGCCCTTCACGCCCGCTCCGGAGAACTGCTCAGGAGATCTGTTCGGCTCCTCAATGTGCTCTTTTCCAGTGTTGTCTCTCATTTGGGTTTTTGACGGGTCTCTCTCTCTTTCTCTTTTCTCTCTCTCTCACACTCTCTCTCTCTCTCTCTCTTTCTCTCTCTCTCTCTCTCTCTCTCT
>JAVQIZ010131030.1:0-27619 GCA_036023535.2 Galaxias brevipinnis | reverse complement strand
CTCCCATCCATTCCCTGGCAACTCTGGCTTTAAATAGCCACGCTTATTTCTCCGTAACCCAACTCCACTGGTCCAACCCTTCCTCCTCCTCCCTCCCCTCGTGTTTTAATATATCTCTTTTTAATCACGTTCCTCTCCAGCTATTTTCTTGCCCTCCCTTCCAGTCCTCCTTCCAATCCCAAACCTGGTTCCCCTTCCCTCTCGAGCCAGCTAAGTGCTTTTGTGCATGACAAAAAAACAAAACAAGCTCCAATAAAAAGCAGGCCCCCGCCTCGCATCTCTGCATAAGCATTATAAGTGCTTACCCTTTTGATTTCCTTATTATTATTTTTTGTTTCAATCTGGTCGATCTACATGTGGATGTTCTTTCATTTTCTGTTCAAAAGTGACTCATTTGGAATGTGTATTTTACATTGATTGAACTCAAGTCGGAGAGCGCAAAAGAACGTATGCCCTCTGTTCCGTGTATGGTAATATAGTGGGTCCCCTGTACGGGGTCATCTGTATGTGTATGATGTGACAATGTGAGGCGGCACATTACCCCACATCCACTGGAGGTCCGCGGCATCGAGGTTGTTTCTTGACGCACAACCCTTGACATGCCGTCGACACCTCCAGTACCATGTGACGTTCACTGGATCTGCATCGATGCCATCATTCTGTGATTTGTGATTGTGTCCATGTAATTAGTTCCTTTTGAAAGTTCACATATAAGCCCTCGTTTTCCTGGGGCAATTTCCTGTCAAAGTCTGTATTTTCTCAACGTCACATAGAACCATCACAGACAATAGCCATACACAGATCAATTGAATTAAGTACCGCACGACGAAGACGAGAATCGTAGTTGTATGTAGACGATCAGATTCTGTGTGCCCATGCGTTAACCTTTCACTGTCTCTTCTCTAGAGGTCAACCCCGTTTGGTGTGTCCCTGTGGCTACATCTCTCTCCTGTGTTTTGCAGTACGTCGCGTGCCCCCCAGATTCTCCATTCCGCCCACGGACAACGAGATCATGCCGGGGGGCAGCGTCAACATCACGTGCGTGGCGGTGGGCTCGCCCATGCCCTACGTCAAGTGGATGCTGGGCGCGGAGGACCTGACGCCCGAGGACGACATGCCCATCGGGCGGAACGTCCTGGAGCTCACCGACGTCCGTCAGTCGGCCAACTACACCTGCGTGGCCATGTCCACACTGGGCGTCATCGAGGCGGTGGCACAGATAACCGTGAAAGGTGAGCACAGCTTTTTTTTTCAGGCTGCTCCCGGTGACGACCCCCCCCCCCACACACACACACACACACACACCACCTCAGCACTCACCCACAATTCGCATTGCAATTGTAATAGTAAAGCTCGCGTTTGTTGTTTTGAAACTGTGATGTGCCAACTCACAGCTAGAGCGTTTCCACCATCACCGAGTAACGGGGGGAGGTGGAGGGAGATCGTTCACTTTATTTTAGAAAGAAAAAAGAAAAAGGCTGACACAATCTCAGAGTACACGTCCATCTAGATCCCTGCTAAATGTGCATGTCTGTTTGCCATTTCCTAAAGCTTCCGAAAAGCTCCGGCACCCACCTTACCGTCGTAGATTCTAGATTCAGTATGGCGAAGTGCTTATCTCTCAGCTGGGGAGTTACTGAGCTGCAGCTGCTGTTGGGAAAAAAGGGGCTTGTATGAAACCCAGTTGGGGGGCATTGTGCAAGGCTCTCTGGCGACAAGGTACTTATCCCAGTGTAATCATAGCGTCCAACACAGCATACCAGCGAGATACACCCCAGATAGTTGACGTTTGCAGAAAGACACAAACTCAAAAATGTGTGCAGACACACACACACGCACACACTGTATTTCACCTAGACATAACAAAGAGATATTAGTCACAATATAGTGGGGGCTAGCAGCAATCTCTTCAAGTTGTCCACTTGAGACGGCATAAAGACAATCCATTGCCCTCATATCTTTTACTACATGTTGAGGAATTAAAGTAATAAATTACCCTGATAAATTATTTAGGAGATAAACACCGCAAAGCCGTAAATTACAGCAGGGAAAGCTGTGGCTGCTATTCTAGTAGACGTCCAACGTTTTAACAGTTACTGGGTCCGTGTTAAAGAACACACGGATTAGACATCATAAATGAGTGCCGTTTGTAGCCTCACAGCCTTACTTTGTCATAACAATGGTTGCTAAAACCATATTTTAAATCAGCCTTACGTTGTACAGAATCTTCCCCGTTTTGTGTTTGCTGCTTGTGTGTAAAATATGAACACTGTGATTCCAGCGTTACCCAAGTCCCCTGGTATCCCCATGGTGACAGAGCGCACCGCCACTAGCATAACGCTGACCTGGGACTCGGGCAACCCTGAGCCCGTGTCGTACTACATCATCCAGCACAAGTCCAAATTCTCGGAAGACACGTACAAGGAGATCGATGGAGTGGCCACCACGCGCTACAGCGTGGGGGGCCTGAGCCCCTACTCGGACTACGAGTTCCGCGTGGTGGCGGTCAACAACATAGGGCGCGGGCCGCCCAGCGAGGCCATCGAGGCCAAGACCGCCGAGCAGGCGCCCAGCACGGCTCCCCGCCAGGTCCGCGGGCGCATGCTCAGCGCCACCACGGCGGTCATCCACTGGGACGAGCCCGAGGAGGCCAACGGGCAGATCATGGGCTACCGCGTCTACTACACCATGGACGCCTCGCAGCACGTCAACGTGTGGGAGAAGCAGATCGTCCGCGGGTCCAACTTCCTCACCATCCAAGGCCTCATCCCCAACAAGACGTACTACATCAAGGTGTTGGCCTACACCTCAGTGGGAGACGGCCCACTTTCTCCCGATCTTCAGATCATCGCCAAGACAGGAGGTAGGAACCGCTTGGTTTTCGTGGTCATAAAGTGTGGTTCGGTAGACAGTCTATGTCCCCGTTTTGATTAACAGGGCTCATATTATATTGGTTTGAACAAGTTCTGAATAAGGAAGCAACTCTTCTTTCCACTTCACAATTGTGAGAGTGTCAAGAGGCTAATTTGACAGTGAAGTACATTTTTGTGAAGGCTTTTTCAATCACCTCCCTCTTATTACACTGTTAGGAGCCAGCTTGTTGTTGACTGCAGCTGGAAGCACTTAAAATCCCTATTGATTCTTTGAGGGCGAAGTCATTTCCAGTTGCCATTTAGATTTGTGAAAATCTGAGTTATGTTTATTCAGTACGATCTATTTGTCCTGATTTCGGTAATTGCTATTATTATTGTAATAACAGTTCTCTATTTTTGTAGTGTTCCATCGGCTTTAATTAAACTGACCATGTTACAAAATATCGCGAGTGAAAGTATGTGTGGAAGGTAAACAAAAAAACGCACAAGCTAGATAATTCCTAAATGTGACTTGGCATTTATTTCCCCAGTTCCCTCTCAGCCGACCGACTTCAAGGGAGAGGCCAAATCCGAAACAAGCATTCTCCTGTCTTGGGTAGCCCCGGCACAGACAGGACAGGACAATCAGATAACAGGATACGAACTACTGTACAAGAAAGGGGACGACAAGGAGGAGGTAACAAGCTCCTTTTGTATCTCAAAGTCCATTTTAGCTGAAATCCTACATTTTGAGAAAAAGCCATTTGAGCTAAAAATTTGTACTTTGTCCTGAATGTATATGGCATCTAAAACTTGAAACTTGAATCCCAACAGAAGCGAATAAGCTTTGAGCCCACCACCACCTACTTGTTGAAGGACCTGAAGCCCTTCACCACGTACACGTTCCAGCTAGCCGCTCGTAGTAAGCACGGTGTCGGAGCCTACACCAATGAGATCTCTGCAGAAACTCCACAAACACGTAGGTCCTCTTCCATATCTTAAGCGCTAGCTACATGGTGTTAGAGCTGAACATCTTTAGAGGACGAAGCCAAACTTCCCTTTTCAATTGCATTCCTAGTATTAGCAGCTTATCACTTCTAAATTCTACGTGGCAATGAAATGACCTTTGAAATGAAAAGTGAAAAGGACAAAGAAGGATGCCTTTGAAAATGGAATATATATATAAGTATATATATCTCTATATATCTATATATCTATATAGATATATTGATATATAGATTTAAACGTTTTGAGACTAAATCCTTTTGAAGTCAACCGGATCATGCACAATGCATTGCCAGGGTTTTAGCAGGGCTTTCCTGTGAAGTCAGGAGACAAGGTTGCATGCCCTACACAGAACCTACTCTTCAAATCCACCTCTGATCTGTAAAGCCAATTTACCAATGTAGGCCAGTAGGGTATCCTTGAATTATTAATTGTTCCTCTCTATCCAATTGATTAGCAGATCGACGTTTGCCGAGTACAATTTGAGTCCTTGTCTGTTGACGTTGCACCCTGCCCAATGCAGTGTGCATTTTTAGACTGAGCTTTCTATGGAGCTACCAACCTTAAATGTGACGGTCAGGGGGGTTCCATTTTCTTAACAGTATGGACAGCAATTTCACCCTCTGAATAGCATTTCAAAGAACTCGGATCAAATCCGCAAAGTGATTGGAATAAAGATAACGTAGAAAGCTCAAAGCCAGTATTATCTCAGCAGATAGGGGAAACCCCCCCTCCCCCCCCCACCCCCTCCATTTAACAGACCTCAGATTTCTCTAACTGATTGTGATTGGCTAACTTATGGATATCAAGATGAAAGGACATGGCGCAAACCTCCTTTTGTTTCGATCGCCACTTTTGAATTATAACAGCAAAAATACAGTAAAACACATCGAACAACCCTCCAGTAAATCTGAGGTCTGTGCAAGTCCAGGGCAGAGATGAGGTAGGTACCCAAGTTCCAAAATTCTAACTCTACCTAGATGCACAAACTGCCCCTGCTGGAGTATAAAGTATTGGCATGCCAATGACTTTCAAATGCAATACAGTCACATGTCCCTGGGAAGTTCTTTGTTGCACAATCAGGCTTTTACCACAAACCAACAGGCTTCGGAAAGGTTGGTGACCTATACAACATTTTCTACTTTGCTTTAGTTGAAGCATCAACCTTTATGTTTTTGGATTGATGGTAACTGCTTGCTAAGTTGCTCAATAGTCTTACTTGATGTACATTTATCGATGGCTATTGATTAGACTGGATTGATCAGGGTGAATTGAACTAGTTAAACAGCGGAGTTGTAAAGAGAGGCATGTGTAAGGTTACATATTCTAAGGTAGGTTGCATATTGTGAAGGTTTCTCACGCTGAATCCCTCCTTACATCCTTAGTTTGTGTACGTGAGTTGTTTATTTTGTCGAGTTCAGTTGTGATTGTTTGCCTTCGCTTACTGTTTCATTTTAATTTGTGGCATTTCATTGACTTTAGACACCATTTCCAAGCAAGCATTTTTTTTTCAGTCTCTGTGCTCCATCTTCATTTTGTTCCATTTTATTTCCCTTTCTTTTCCTTTGTTGTTTGCCTCCTCCTCCATCATCCCAACCAAAACAACCCCCCAAAAAATCTATCTAAATCCAAACCTCACTGTGACACTTCGATGAACTATCAAATGAACTCTCCAAATAAACAAACCACGCTCCGCCTCCGACTCCAAACATCCTATCAGAGCCCTCAGGTCCACCTCAGGATGTCAGGTGCTCTAGCCCCAGCTCCACTAACATCCTGGTAAGTTGGCGGCCACCCCCTGTGGAGTTACAAAACGGGATCCTAACGAAATACACCATCCAGTACACTGCCCTGGAAGGAGAAGACAAAGCCACCCGCCAAATCTCTTACATCACACCCGAAAGCTCTGCGTACATTTTGGAAAACTTGGAGAAATGGATGGAATATCGCATAACAGTCAGTGCACATACAGACGTGGGAGCAGGACCGGAAAGCTTGCCACAACTCATCCGCACCGAGGAGGATGGTATGTGTTCCACTGTCCCCTGCTTTCCTCCAACCTGCCCCCCTGAAAACACTAACAGCTCTGTACTCCCATCTAAATCCCCTTCTCCTATCTTACTGCCTTGTCCTTATTGCTAATGAGACTGCCTACAATTTACAGTTCTGGCTTTTATACTAACCTGGACAATTCCCCTATGCAATTTTTTTTAACCAAGCAGACTGTGACAACCTTTTTATAACCCAGAAATTTTTTGGGTCTCTTTTTATATATTTAATTTAATTTCAACATATGGTATGGCTTTTTCACCTGCAACGATGCACTACAGGCCAATGACCTCCAGTTTCACCTTTTGATTTTTTTTGATTTTTTTAATGAAGCTTTTTTTTTTTTTTAATGTATATCAGTATATCACTGAAAGACATTTTCGACACATGGAAGGATATTTTTTAAGGCCAAAAACGTTTTTCTCAAAATGTCGACAAGTACTTTTTTTTTTTTTATTCTATGCTTCACTGCCAAATTCTTGCAAGTGCTTCAAATTGAAGCATCTCTTTTGGCGCCGCTTTTCAATTTTGCCAAACACATTTTTTTATTCCATATTTTGAATCCCACTCTATCCATTTTGAATGGTTTGAGATTAGGTCAGTTGTCAGACCTGTTTTTGCCGTTGTTTTTTTGTTTTTATTTTTCCTTGCCATTGTTGAAATATCGATGTCATACAGTGCTTGTTGCAGTATGCTCAACTTTTCTAGACTTTTTCACCCCCCCAGCATTTTGCCCACTGGATTAAAGGAAGGGGGGAGAGGGAGGTCTTCTATAATCTTGACCTTTTTCTTTTATCCCATGGTGTCCCTCCAGTTCCCAGCGGCCCGCCTCGTAAAGTTGAGGCGGAGGCTGTCAACTCCTCGTCAATTAAAGTGATCTGGCGCTCGCCGATGCCCACCAAGCAGCACGGTCAGATCCGAGGGTACCAGGTGCACTATGTCAGAATGGTTAATGGGGAGCCCACGGGACAGCCAGTCATCAAGGACATCCTGATCGACGATGCTCAGGTAAAGCCCACTCTTTCGCCAGCTGCCTCCTCCCAGAAATACTCTCTAACCTTGACAAATTGTCTAACTCAAGACAGAGGCCGTAGAAATCTCTCGTTAATTGAATCACTGGAAAGATTTGCATTTCAGAACGCTTTGTGTATGCGCCTGTGGTTAACCATTACTAGATCGATTCAATTGGAGCTAATTTTTAAATGACACAAGTAGTGTGATATCAGTGTATCATAATGAAGGCGTGAAGGCAGAAATGTTGACTCAATGGATCAATACATCAAATGAATGACATGTGTGGGATCCAGACTCTATGTGTAACCCCTTCTTCCTCATGACTGACTAGTGTCTGTACTTAGCCGTTGTTTTCTCTTTTCTTTTCATACTGTCAAACCGTAATCAGTGGGAGTATGATGATTCAACGGAACATGTGAGTAGATGCAAAGATCTGAAACAATGCCATCGAATGGAACCCTTGCCAGCCCCTTGCATGTGTCACTTCTACTCTTTTCCATTTCAAACTGGGTGGTCGTATTGTTTAGACTCGTTTTCCCTTCTATAACCCCACATCTTCTCTCCCACAGGAAATGGTCGTTACGGACCTTCAGGCTGAGACCACGTATTCCGTTGCCGTAGCAGCGTATACAACAAAAGGTGATGGGGCTCGAAGCAAACCCAAGCTGATAACTACGACTGGTGCAGGTAAAGAAACTGTCAGTGTATTGTGACCATCAAAAAACAAAAAATCGGGATTAAAAATCGTGTCATCTGGAGCTGTGAAATAGTAGAAAAATGTAAGGCTAAACCGCGAGACCCCCGCCACCCACACACACACACACACACACACACACACACACACACACACACACACACACACACACACACACTATCAGACATACGACTCACGACTTGAACACTGCTAATTGCTGCCTCAATTATGACAACAATTGTCATTCCGTTCACCTGCCTTTTTGGCAGTGGACTGCTCACAGGGGCTAAGGAACTAATGGAAAAATGAGGAGGGGAAAAAAGGAAAAGACAGACTTCTGAATTAAAAGCAAACAGCTTGTTCTGCTGCTCTTATTAGTTTCTTTGGAGAGAACTGTGCCACACAATCCAAATGGCAATTTAGAGAAACTTCTGTGTGACGTATAATTGCACTGTGGTCTAAGCCGTCTGAGAAGCCTTTCATGCTGCACCTGCCTGCAGGCGGAGAGATACAGGCAGCAGAGTGTGAGATAGAGAGAGAGAGAGAGAGAGAGAGAGAGAGAGAGAGAGGTTGACTCTCAGTAAAGGGTACCAAACCTCTCCTTATTGATTTGTATTTGAATGAAGGCAAAACATTCCAAGATATCCATTGCTCACGTGGTTGGTTGGGTAAAATCTAAATCATAGTTTCACAAAAACTTTAAGCACCTTCAAAGAGAGGCAAGACTGCCACCTGTTCACTTGTACAAATACGATATCCGTCGCTTGTGACAGCGCATGACAGTGATTGTAATATGCAGATATGTTAATATTGTTTATTTGTTTCGGCTTGCTTTCAGTCCCTGAAAAACCTCGGCTCATGGTCAGCGCCACTAACATGGGCACAGCCCTCCTCCAATGGCACCCACCGGCATTAACGCATGGCCCCCTGCAAGGTTATCGCCTCCGATTCGGCCGTAAGGACGTGGACCCACTGACCGTCATCGAGTTCCCCGAGCGGGAGAACCACTACACCACCAAAGAGATCCACAAAGGGGCTTCGTACACCTTCCGCCTGTCCGCCCGCAACAAGGTGGGCTTCGGCGAGGAAACGGTCAAGGAGGTCACCACCAACGAAGACGCGCCCAGCGGCTACCCTCAGAGCATAGCAGCCGAGGGGGCCACCACCACTACCATTCAGGTCAGCTGGAAACCCGTGCTGTTGGCGGAGCGCAACGGCCTCATTCTAAAGTACGCCCTGCAGTACAAGGATATCAACAGCCCCCGCAGCCCCTCGGAACTCTTCATCACCGCCCCGGAGTCCAACACCGTACTGGACGGCCTCAAGGCGGACACCACTTACGATATCAAAATGTGCGCCTTCACCAGCAAGGGCTCTGGCCCCTATAGTCCAAGTGTCCAGTTCAGAACACAGCCTCTGGATCAAGGTAGGACCATTCCCCAAACCCACTCAGCCCCCCCCGCCCCCCCCACAGTTTTATCCTCACCACTCTCACCAAACAGCGCCAGCCCCTGCGAAAGCCTTGAATGGCAGAAGAGTGTGGAGTATGGAATCAGCAACAGAACTGGTATAAAGGCAGCTTAGTCTATAAAAGCAGCAAAGTCAATAAAGGTGGAGTAAGTATATGTGTCCCTCGTGCATTAAGCTCAAGTCAAGATCAGTCAGTTGATTTTAGACGCCGCTGGTGATAAGGTAAGGCGTGAGTATTGTAAGGGCCTGTGAGACAAATGTAGTTCTTCTTTCAAAGTGGTTGCGCTCAGGTAAGACGGACTGTGGTCGGGAAGTCTTAAGGTGGCACTTTGCTTTTTGTCTAAATCATCTGCTCCCCCTTTCTTTTAGCAGTGTTTGCAAAGAATTTCCATGTCAAAGCTGCCATGAAAACCTCCGTGCTGCTTACGTGGGAGATCCCAGACAACTACAACCCAGCTCAGCCCTTCACTGTGAGTGCGGACCCTCCGCCTGTGATAGCATGTTGCTCTGTTATTAAAAATAATTCCAGGCTAGGGCTGGAAATGTTCAGGTAGCTCATAGGTTGACATTGTTAACGTTAGTAAACAATGAATCTTTTGTTTTCTGAAAGTAACGATGTATATTTTGTATCGTTGTTATGTCACTAGCTAATGCTTGACCACTGATAGCCATTTTGGGGTTGTAAAGCAGTTTAATTTAGTTTGTAGCCATTTTGGGGTTGTGAAGCAGTTTAATTTAGTTTGTAGCTATGTTTCTACTGAACACAGGCCAGCAGGGATCCATAGACAAACACATTAACATAAAGTATTTGTGGCTGAATTCCAAGAGTAGTTTTCTGCACAAATGGCATTTTTCAGCTGACATGCTCTCACATGATATGATATTACCTTTGCCCAATCATAAAGAAATGAATACAATGAAAGTGTCAAGTTATTAATCAACTGTAAGCAACCCCTTTCCACACTGAACCATGAAGTCATGGGAGGATATATTTATCTTCTAATACAATGGCTTCCAATCTGCCACTGTCTGTTCTGTAATTCTGCCTGCTGCACTTCTTAACAGATCCCCTATGATAGCGGACAGAGTGTGGAGGCGGATGGGAAGCTCACACAGAAGTGTGTGTGTGTGTGTGTGTGTGTGTGTGCGCACCGTATAACTGGACGATTTCGATGGTATATGGGAACCATGTGAACTAGTTATGTGAGGAAGTCAGGGGTGCGGGCCAAGTGTGTAATTCTGCCTGGTGCTCTTCCTCACAGATCCTCTACGATAACGGGCAGAGTGTGGAGGTGGATGGGAGGCTCACCCAGAAGCTGATTACTGGTCTGCAGCCCGAGACTCAGTACTCTTTCCTCCTGACCAACCGTGGCAACAGCGCAGGGGGCCTCCAGCATCGGGTGTCCACCATGACGGCGCCGGACCTCCTACGCACTAAGCCCTACCTTATTGGCAAGACCAACTCAGACGGAATGGTGACTGTGGAGCTGCCGTCAGTCCAAACCTCGGAGAAAGTCAGGTAAGGAACCGGAAGGTTACTATTATCCAGTCGAATAATTGCAGGTCTGTACTCACTGAGTGGACTGTTTGGGTTAAATAGACTGTTCCTCATTTACAAAAACATCAGTAACCACTTTCATCTGCGTAATTTCAACCATTGCCTGACTAGTATTTATTTTTACTTTTTTTTTCAGTTAACGATGTAGTATGCAAATCTAGAGAATTGGGAAAATATTTGCAAGAATTTAAATCACAACAGCCCAAAAAGCCACCCCCCAGAGTTTCTGATTCCTCCTATCCCTCTCATAAGCCCCTCCCTTCAAATTGTGTTTGCGCATGCCTGCGAAATAAGACACACTGGTAAGCTAGGTAACGCTAGTGCCGGGCCTCCAGATGTTTTTGATAGGCTGAACACAGGGCCTATGATGCTCATAGAGATCACATCATCTCTCAGAGCATTTGTTGTACTGATATCTGCAAGGAGGTAGAAAATAAATGAGAGAATTAAAAAATTCAAAATGAAATCTTGTTAGAAAGTTAGAAAAGTTTGCTCACAGACTGCATCTTGGATATATCCCTCTATAGTATTATGGTGTCAGCAGCAATAACACTTTCAGTTCACATACACATACAATGAGGATCACATGTGCACCATAGGTGCTGCACTGGTGACAGTTACAGTTACACAACAGAAAACTGATGTACAACTGTTTACTTGAACTTATTGAATGATGTCTAAACTACGGAAGCGATCAATATAAGTCATCACGTTATCACGTGAAATGTTTTAGGTTAAAACAATAAGTTATCACGTTATAACGTGGAAATACCATGTTATAACATGAAAAACATCTGGTTATAACAAAACACTTTTCACGTTACAACGTGATGCTGATCTGTTTTCATTTTCTGGTGTAGCAGCGATACACTGCCCTACTAAACAAAGACCCATGTTGTCAGAGGTATATAGCCTGGAGCAGTCACCTTGGGTTATGATCTGGCTGGATGCACTGGGCCAGGGCTTAAACTAATTAGCTTCCCATTAGCCTGCCACACTACCTTCCTGGCTAACGCTAGCTAAGTCTGTGCCCAGGCAGGAAGCCCCCCCCCCCAAAAAAAAACTCTGGTAAATACCACTATCTATCTTACCCCCCCCCCCCCTCATGGAGAGATGTAAATCAAGGGAAGTGCTCTAATTTGCCCACAGGTCCCTCAGCAAGGTGCAACTGTGTGCCTGACATCAGTGAACGTGCTTCAATTCAATATTTTATATTAAGAAGATGTGAAATGTGAACTCACTAAAACAGTAACGTCACATGCATTTTATGTGTCCAATAGAGATACAGTAGTTATGCTCCAAAGTGTTTGTTTTTCTAGGGGAGACAGTACAATGTGTTGCAAAGGAAATGAAATGTCTTTAATTATGCTTTCTTTGGTCGGAGCTTTGCCATTTCTGACCTACAAATGGAAGTATTGTGAGTCAGTCATCTTTGATGCTAAACAGTGTCAAATATACATTCTTTTCTGTGGGGGGCTAGGGGATACTATATTGTGGTGGTGCCCCTGAAGAAACAGCGGACTGGGAAGTTTCTGAAACCCTGGGACAATCCGGATGAGATGAACTTGGAAGAGGTAGGTACTGGAAAAGAGTTTAAGATCCAACTATATGCTTGCATATCACTCAAATGGCTGTCTTTGAAGCAGACCCAATAAGCCTCAAGTCTGGTAGTAACAACAGAGAGAGATTGGCAGATAGACAGTGGCGAGGAGGAAGCCACAGAGAGGGCCAGTTGATTGGTCATGTGAGAGCACTATTTACATGGAAATGAGGAGAGCATGAAGTAGCCATCAAGTGCATCTCAACCCCCGTTCCCACCTCCTCTCGGCTTCTCTCCGTGCCTTTGAGGTAATTACCTGAAGAGCTGCATCAAGCCTCGTGGCTCTATTTGCTCAAAGAAAGACTAGGGCATTGGCTAGGCACAAAACACTCCACAACTTACACTTAGCCAGTCCTAGGTAGTTCAGAAGCTTTCATGTTTTGCATGCGCGCTTTGGTGCAATAGCAGTTGTAGGTTTTATAACTGTCAGGAGCCATGATGATAGGTGGAGTGCACTCTTTAATATGTAACTTTGTCGGGGCGCTAATGGCCTTCCTCTCCACATTTTAAAAGTCCAATATCGTACAGGATTCTGCCTTTGGGAATGCCGTATCCGTTCATGCGCTTACGTCCTTGATATCGCCAAAATAGATGTCCATACTTCAGTGAACAAACCAAGGGCCTAACAAGCAGCACCAGTGTCATCTGGAAAATCAACTCTTTATTTTCGACGGCTCGTCTTACACCTTGACCGATCATACAAAAGTCGCCCAATGTCAGAATTTATTTGTTTGTCAATATTGGCGCTCACCTTTTCACAACTTTTCCCAAGGGCAGCTGGATTTAGCTGTGTTGACAGGGGAGATGATTGAAGACATTATCAGGCAGCTCCACCAGCCCCTGAGTCAACAAGCACACATACACACAGACGACACACACCCTCCCTCATCAACGCACACATGCCCGCTTGAAAGATTTGAACTTAGACGCCAGACAAGCAGGCAGCTCCACTTACACTAAGAGGATGTGCTTTTGATGTGTGAACTTGAACAGCCCTATAAATCAAGAAGCCATAATCATAAGATTATCTCGAAACATGTTTCCGCTGATCCTTAAGAACTATGAAATCTACCAGCAACATGCGCAGCTTTAAAAAACGCTCCCGTCGTAAACGCGTGACCCAGTTCAAATTATCATCTTTGTTGCCAGTAGGTAGGCATTGCTTCTCGGCTCAGTTAAAAAAGAAACAATGCAGAATTAGCCATGGGGGGAAGAAACGTTGTGGGTTTAGATCGGTGCTTATGTCCTGATGCTGCATAGCTTGCTGTTGAGAAGTTGTGCAACATTTCAAATAATTAGAATTCATTAACAGTTGCCGTGACAACACTGTATTTTGTTGTTGTAATGTAATGACAATAACCATGCTATTATATTATTGTTGTTAGTTATCCTACGCTCCTATCCTATCCTAGCTGTCTATGCCCAAAGACACTATAAGTGTCTTTGGGCATACTATAAGACAAAAGGCGTTAAAATTTGTTTTGCAGGAAACGGAACATATACATTTTATCCAGTTTATTTGACCTGGAGTTCATTGCTAATTCATTACACAAAAAAAAAATAGAATAGAAGCCAGTTGTGGAGGGGCCCCTAAGGGACATGCAGTAGCTGCACAGAGTTTAATGAAGAGGGCGCAATACTAGAGAAAAGTCAAACGTTGCCCATGCTGACAGAAAGGGGCCCAGGTCACAACATGAGTCAGATGTGTCTCTGTCGTGTTTGGTGGAAGAGCAGGGCCCTTGTCGACGGCGTTGTCCTGGGTGGTTGCCCTGGTAACCCGTTGGGTCAAGGTGACACTGCCTGTGCTGTGGATGGATGTATGACAATTTTCCCCTCACCACACCACCTGTAATATTATTATGACATTAAGTGGGATTCATTTGGATTTTCTTAAAGTCACAGTGCTTCTTTGTCTTTCTATGATGCCGTTCTATATCGACTTGTTCATTTCTTTAGCCTTATCTCTACAACCAAAAATAGTACCGTTAAGGGACCAGGAGAAAGCGTTAGTTCTCTAACATGTACAGAGCAAATGACCCCAAGCTACAGGCCGACCGTCTTCATCTACATAATGGTAGACATAGACATAAACATAAAAGCTGTGAGCAGCATATTCTTTTGAAAATGTGTTTTAATAATGCCCCTAAAACATGCATTGCTCTCTGTGGACTAGTTGTGGCAATCCTGTGGCAAAAAATATATATTTAACTTGAAACTACATTTTAAGTGTGAGATTGAAATCTTTGCAAGTCTTTAGAATTTTTTAAGCTGTTTAGAACTAAATGGGAATCTCCTTGACACTTTTGAAATCAGTATTTTTATCTGTATATCTGCGAATGTGCTGGTATGTTTGCGCAATTCTCAAACGTGTTTGGAAATATGTGGGACTATTTTTCAAATGTCCACATCTTCTTTTTTTTCTTCTCCGCTGTAGCTGCTCAAAGAGATTAACCGAACAAGTAGAGGACTTCGATTCCGGAGGCAAGCGGAGCCGAAAGCCTACATCGCTGCCTACTTCAAAGACCTTCCCACTGAGTTCACACTTGGAGACACAAAGATCTATGGCGACTTTGAAAACAAGCAGCTCCAGAACGGCCATGAGTACATTTTCTTTGTGCTGGCCATCTTAGAGATGTCTGAAAATGTAAGTATGCTTTTCGTTCTTTTTCTCTACGCATACACTGTCTTCTTCCCCTTCTCTGTGTCTGCACATCTTTTCGCTCGGACACCACAGAAGGGAATTCTGTTCAAACATGACCTTGCGAGCCTCAGGCAATTTCCTTTTCAAACATATCTCACCAGGTTAAAGTTAGGTGTTAACAACCAAAGACTAAAACCCACTGGGTCCAGGCAGGGGGCGCGTCCCCTAGTAGGATGTGTTACTTTGAGTCCATTTGAGGCTTCTGCTTGGAGAGTAGAAGCTGCAGCCATAAAGTAGCCCTAAGAACCCTGACTGCCTCTGCAAGGCTGAGGGAACCCCCTGAAGGCCTCCGACAACTGCATAAATACTTTGATAACAGGGCTTCTCTTTAATTGCGTGCTACATACAGCCTGCCTTATCTTTACCACAGCAGCTAGTGTCTGTAAGTGTGTGTGTTCGCGGAGAGAGAGAAAGTGGTGTGATTAGCTGGCTGAATGCAGCAGAATGATGGATTTGATGAGCTGGGGTTTAAAACAGTCTTTGAATCTCTGGCAGTCCTGGCTGCAGGTACAGTAGGAACGATAACGTCAGGGAGGGAGAGAGACGAATCGCCCATTTGCCCAGCACAGCACAGATTGGCTTTTTCTTGGCCCTAAAGCCCTGCCTTTTTTTTATCTCATTCCCCTCAGACTTTGAATAACTCAATCAAGAAGCCCAATGTCAGCTATCACGATGAAGTCTATCACTTTGATAGGTCAATTCATAGATTAGCATGAACACAATAATTTGAAATTGGGCTAATCACAGTCATATCCCACAGATTACCATGTCATAATAACAACGTATTGTAGTGATTAAAATTTGTTTTAAGGTAGGTTGTAAAAAAAAAAAAGAATAAAAAACTACACAGCGACCTTAGCCCAGTACTAACGGCTGGAAAAGGCCATTAATAGACCAAGAAATGTGTAAAGGTTGTTTAGCATTTTATCTGACATCCAAATACCAAAATAGAATTC
This sequence comes from Galaxias brevipinnis, assembly GCA_036023535.2. Lineage (NCBI taxonomy): Eukaryota > Metazoa > Chordata > Actinopteri > Galaxiiformes > Galaxiidae > Galaxias > Galaxias brevipinnis. The sequence continues at coordinate 11,720 of JAVQIZ010131030.1, read as the reverse complement.
CATGATGAGATTAAATGATTTTAATTTTTCATACTTGAAGAGTTAGGAACATAAATGAAGGCTAAAACCAAGTTGTGAAATGTAGTTTGGATTATGTGATCTGGTCAAGAGTTTATTTTTATAATCCCTAGGATAGGAAAAACCGAAGTGGTGAAGAATCTAAACTCTATGTTCCATAAATTACGTTTGGTGAGAAGGTCGAAGTTACCGTTGTCTTATCTTTGCCTACCCACAGACTATGTATGCCACCAGTCCCTACTCCGACCCTGTGGTCTCAGCTGAAATCGACCCCCAGCCTATCATTGATGAAGAGGAGGGACTCATCTGGGTGGTTGGCCCTGTCCTTGCCGTGGTCTTCATCATCTGCATCGTCATTGCCATCCTCCTGTACAAAAGGTAAGGATAGGGAATAGAAACTCACACCCATACACCCATGTTCTGACACTGAGAAATGTGGGCCAACAAGCACTAAAAGCACTAAAAGCCTGCTCATCTGGATAAATGATCATCTGGATAAATGATCAAACAAACTCCCCTCATACAAACCTCATAAATTATTTAGGTACATCAGATGCTACACCCGCGGTCTTTTAAACTGGCTGAGAAGCAAAGATACGTCCACCCACACCCTTCTGAATCGTAGATATGCAGATATGGAATCAAAACAGCCATGTGTCAGAACTTGTAGCTGTCAAGTGTGGGCAGAGAGTGCTTAAAGTTATCGGCAACTTCCATTTAGACATGCTCTCACACAACAAAATTCTGGGAAAGCCTTATCGGTGCTTGAATTGTTTGTGTAATGGCACATTTCTCGACAATCATCAAGATGCCTATGAAATAACAGAGAAGTTTTCACTATAAAATGATTAACTGTAAACACAGACGTTAAATCCAACAGTATCATTCTAACACAGCAGTAGATCATATCATTTGATTTCCCTCATGTCCCTAGGCAGCATGTTATGTAGATGTTAATGCCAGGGGTACCAAAAATAGGCAGTGTCCTGCCTGTCCAAAAATAAAATGTATAACAAAGAGCAAGAGAAATGCTCTTTGTTTTTGTTAGTGCCCCACACATTTACATGACAATTACCTAGTTAATGTCATGAGTGAAGGGCTCTGTTTATAGTGCATAACCATGTGACCGTTCCCTTGATCCAGTGCTGCCGTGTGATTTGTAACAAAGGACATGTGCATGTTGCAGTGGAGCTGGATAGGGGAAGGTGAAGGCACCATACGATCACCTATATCACTCAGGCTTGACACATTGCATTCCTACACCTGCACAGACACCATTTGTAATTTGGCAACTTTATTCGAGAAAGTAATTTTTGTAATGATAATTTATAATGAAGCGTGTTAGGTATTTTTTCACTGTTTGCGAAGTATTTTCAGTGTATAATAATACTACTACAGTAAACAATGATTTAATGTTGATGTGTTGACCATGGTAGCGTTACAGTAAAATTTAGGAAAGGGGATAGACTCACAAATGTTAAAAGCGTGTACATGCATTCTATGTGTTAGTCAAGAAATAATCAATGTGTCTGCCTAAAAATAGCGTTATAAAATAAAATGGAGAAAACATGGATGTTACTGTGTTGGAATATTAGTTTCGGGAGCACAACACGATCCATGAAGCTGTATAATTGTGCACATTATCCAAAGTTAAGTGTTGATAATTGCACACACAACCCTGCATTTATGTTTGGACAATATAATTTGCCTTTGAAGGACTATGTTTTGTCACAAAAGAACCCCTAGTCTCACTGTGACAAGATGTAAGTGAACTACATGTAGGTCAAAGGGTTTTGCCATCTAATGTGTTGTCATTGTGTATTTCCTTGCTTACGAATGGAGCAGCAAACCAGACAGGTAAGATAAAAAAAGGATGCAGTGCAACCTTCATCCTTACCCAAACCCTGTTCTGCCCATAGCTTCGTTTACAAATGCCAGTGTCCCTGAATGGGAAGATTTTCAGAAGCTAAAACTAGTTATTTTAGTCAGTATTTTAGGATGATTTTTTTTAATGATTTGTTCTGATATTTCATATTAATTTATTACGCCTCATACTTTTAACCAACATTATCCTAACTCTAATTAACATCTCTATTTAACATTTATTTGTTAGACTTAGACACAGTTGCATGACTTTAGGTAGTTTATGTTCTGATTTTGATCACATCAATCATCTCACTTGTAAACCTGCATGCAGTATTTTTGCTAAGATTTCTCCGACCCCAACCTATTTAAATGCTACTTGGCATGATAACTAAATGCCAGTATATCACAAATAGATATATTTCCTCAACAGTATGACATCACAAGCCAATGTTCTCACGGGCCGGGAAAGCACTTTGTACCGGTACTGTAACTCTTAACTGGTTTACCCAGCTTCCCTGTGTAAATACAGCCAGCCTTTCATTGCATTTACCCACAATCTCTTTATTTGTTATGTTCACAACTTTTACAAACCAATTTCCCCTAAATTAACTGCTATTTAATTATGCAGTAGTTTTGTACTGATATCTTTTCAGATCCCTCACTTTATCTTTAGCGCCTGTTTTTCATTTGTCTGTGAAATCACCATTTACAATAATAATACAAAAACATTGTTTGTTTAAAACGCTTGTAACAATGACCTCACATTATTGACCTCCTGAAACCTATGTCATCAATTGTTGTCACAGAAAAGTGCTGTATATATTGACCCCATGGCAATTTTCACGAGCTGAAATTATTTCGGAGCAGCACAATGTCAAATGCAAATTTGTTCATTCAACTTGAGTTGGAGGGGCAGAGAATCAAAAGTCAAATTGTTCAGTTAGCAATGTTCAGTTCAGCAAGACAATTGGTTTCTGAAAGGTTACATTTTGCCATCCTACAGACTAATTTCAAATCATCCATATTATCTGCAAATCCTCTTCCAAACAAACACTACAACATAACAATTTTACCCAGGATAGTTTTGTGTCATCAAATTTTGCATCTTAAAATCTTAAAGCCTTATGTATTGTATTTCAAGGCTTCAATATTCATCTCGCTATCATACGTATAACTATAAACGAAGGATGCAAATCAAATTACTGTTTTTCTATTTAATATGTCCTGACATTGTATATTTAAAATTGTGTAAAGTATACTGTACAATATTTAGTGATGAATACCATTGAATAATGTACAAAATAAGTATGGATGTTGATTTGTTTGTTTATAGGAAAAGAGCAGAATCAGAAGCACGGAAAGGAAGTCTTCCCAACGGCAAGGAAATGCCTTCCCATCATCCAACTGACCCAGTTGAGCTTCGACGCATCAACTTCCAAACACCTGGTAATGACTTTCAGCACATAAATGTCAATAATGAATGATTAATTAAACTGTATTGTCACGCAGTAATTACTCAATTCCTTTATTATTATTATTATTATTATTATTATTATTATTATTATTATTATTATTTCTATTATTATTATTATTATTAATAATAATAATAATAATAATAATAATAATAATAATAATAATAATAATAACAATAATAATAATAATAATAGCCCTGTGATAGACTGGCGATTTGTCCAGGGTGTACCCGGCCTCTCGCCCTGTGTAGGCTGGGATAGGCTCCAGCCCCCCCGCGACCCTGCATAGGATAAGCGGTATAGCTAATGGATGGATGGATGGATGGATGGATGGATAATAATAATAAATATGTGTATATATATTTGTATATTTGTATTTTTTTGAAAGCCAATCCAACACACATAAACCTATGTGCCTATCAAGACCCAATGGAAATAACCTGGCACATTTACAGCAGCTAGCCTCCTCATGTACACCAGGTTCTTGACAGTCACCCAGAATTGGCATGCCGACTGGGAGAACCCTACTAGGATGACCTCCTGATCTGCGGAAGTCATAGCCTGCGACAAGGAACTATGGAACGCTGCCGTGTCACACTCTGCATACGAGCAGAGGGACAGCGGTGGAAGAACACCGACAAGCCGTGGACAACAACGGTGTTCACGTTGACCTTTGGTGTTCACGTTGACCTTTGGTGTTCGAGTTGAGCGGTGGTCTCCCTTCAGATCGGTCTCCGTCTGGCCCCCTTGTCTCGCCTGGGGAGGAGATAGTCGTCACAGGTCATTTGTCACTGGGAAAAGCAATGGGTTGCTGGTCCTGCTGAGCGAAAGAGACATGCTTCAACTGCCTTTGAGCTCTTCTGGCAGTAAGGTGGGACAGGTGTTCAGAGCCTGCCAGTGATGTTGTAGGATCATGGCGATATGTCTCAGGTCAGCTAAAACAAAAGGAGGAAACATTATTCCTGCAGGCCCCTTTTTTTATAGATGGAAATTATCGACGGAAATGATTCAGCGATGGTAGAGCCATCAGAAATGTTCCCGACCCGGCTAGGGGTTCATGTTACCCCTTTTAGCTCCGGGTTCACGATCCGCTGTCACAGTCATTCCGTTTCGGAACCCCCAACGAGCAACCCTTGTCGTCTCTGCCCCCTCTCTTTTTCCCCAGCCGGCCTCTCGAGAGTCGATCTCTGGCATCTCCTTCTCACTCAAAAGCGTTGTGCCTCTCCCAACGACTTCGTCTCAAGCCCTCGAGAGGTGCTACATTAGACCGACTGTCGTCGTCATCGTCGTCCCCCCCCCCCCCCTCCCCAACCCTCTCTCTCACCTCGGTGCCCATTTTCTTCTTGAGGATGCTTGACGATCGCGTAGCGCCGTGTGGCGAGTGGTGGTTTCATTGTCACTGCCGCTGGAAATGGGTCTTGAGTGGCAGGGCCCGATAGCCACACTCTTTGCCATCTCTTTGAGATGTGTGCGCGCATGAGAAAGAGGTCCCGCTTTTTCCATTAGCTAATGCCCACTTGTGTTATCGGTGTAGATGAAAGACCACAGGCGTGCCAGAGTGACGGATCTTTCAACTGGAGTGCCAAAATGGCACTCCTTCCTGCAATTATCAAAACCCAGCTATAACAGGATGGAAGCACTTTGTGCACACACCTGTGCCATAAAATGCCCAGTGGCTAAAGTGGTGTCCTTACAGGTGGCAAAAAAAAACACCTAAGCCTAGCATCCCACATTGTGACGTTGCTTCTCCAGAGAGACAGACTCCCTGGTGCCTTACACAGCAGAAATGCTCAACAGCGTCAACCTCATGTTGTCAAAGTCAACCAATTAAGCGACGGGTCAAACTTTTATGCTGTGAACTATGAAGGCTGTGTATCATCTGGTCAGCATTTCGACTGGACGTCAACAGCATTGCTTGACATTGGCATCTCAGATTGTTACGTTATTCAATGTTGATTTTCACATGATTTTCACTGACCAGCCTCTAGCATGACATCGTGTGTTACTAACCGATCAGCGACACGCAGGCAACTTAATCATTTTGTGTTTAACTCTAGTGTCTGTCACGTTTCCAGCTGTCTGCTCTCTGTTCGAACGACAAAAGGTCATCACATGGCTATGACCTTTTTTTATTCACACCGCCATTTTCCCCGCAGGGTCAAGTGCGCCCGGTTACCCCAGTAACCTCCATTTTTCAAGTTAGTTGGTCTCGTTTATGCTTTTATCACAACTGTTTTTTTATTTTTTATTTTGCCTTTTTAAAATGTATTTATTGCTTACCATCGCTTGTTCTTTTCTGCATAGCTTTGTGCTCTTGTTTCATTCCATCCCATTCAAATGCTGACTTACATGTGTCATCGCAAGGGGCGGAGTTTGCAATGACATGTCATGTCATCACTCAAAGCAGACGTCATCCTCTGGCTTCACTTTTTCGTTGGGCTTCTTCGTTTGTCTTGTTGAGTGTCTGTTTGTGTGTGTCTCCTTGTCACGCTAACTCCTCCTGCAGCCTTGGGTGTGAATAACATCTTTTTTTTTCCTCCCAGCAGGGAGTCACAGTGGAGATGTGTGCTCAATAACTTCCCATTGACTTCCGAATTCATATTGTCTTTATGAGCATGCTTATTGCTTTGAGTGACCAAACCGGCCTAACAAGATCCACTTTCTCCCCCCAACCCCCCCCCCCCCCCTCCTGTTACACACATGCTGCTTTCTAATGACTCACGTTTGCCTAGCGCTCAGAAGACCCTGCTCACCTCGGGGTGCGTGACCTGTGGTGTGTTTGTTTGACAGGCATGGCCAGCCACCCTCCAATTCCCATCATGGACCTGGCAGACCACCTGGAGAGGTTGAAAGCTAATGACAACCTCAAGTTCTCACAAGAATATGAGGTAATGATGCATTTTGTCAATGTCTTTTGTCCAAGGAATTGATACGTGGTGCGAACAGGGATGTCACTCTAATAGTAAAATATCATTTTTTCTTAACTTTCAGTCAACTGTACTAGTTGAAATAATTCAAGAGTTTCTATGATGCTACGGTGTGTCCATATTGTATTATATACTATATCATATTTTGTCATGTTCTACGAAGTCATGGATTTGTACGTTTTTCTTCAAGTTTACCACGCAGTTTTCAGTGTCCAATTATTTATGCTTTTTAAGAATATCTTTAGCATTATTATCATTACAAGTGTAAAGTCAGTCTTTCTACAATTTAGCCAAGACAGTTAAAAAAAAGAATACCCTGCAGTAGAAAGCCTGTTTATTTGTCGTAACCCAAGATGATCTATCTGCCGAGTGAAAATGAAACGTTCACACTATCCCATCAGGTTAAATGTAAGAGATGCTTTGACCATGCACATCCAAATGCAATTATTTTTGCCATCGTCTAGGGCTGCGTCAAAAAGGTCACCATCTCACCAAGCGCTGTTATCTCATTAGAACAATAGCAAGACTTCCCAGCAGCCTCGTTACTCGGTAAGAGTAAGGGTGGAAATAGCCAGGTACGCTAGCGACTCCATAATCTCATTGCTGTGATATCGTCAGGCAGACTGGTGTGATGGGAGCTCTGTGAAGTTGAGTAATTGGTTATTAAGGGCAACGGCTGAAACAAAGACACTCCCTCGATATTTTTCCTCGGCCTCCTCGGTAACAACAGCCGTCGGATCCCGATGCAGAAGACCTGCGAAACGCCTCGTTTCCAACCCCAGGTCTCTGACAGCAGAGAGATTTGTGTGTGTGGAAACACAAAGAAGTAGATCTGAATAGATGGGCTTTCTCTGCAGGCTGTGCCACTGCTCCACGACCATGAGGTCAGAATGTGGCTGTCTGCCAAACTGCCAGTCTAGTGTTGCAGCTGAAGTACATTGAATTCTAATTCCGAGGCTGGTTTTTTTCGTGAGCAATGGAAAGTCATTTTGAGAGCACAATGAAATGAGGGTTGGCATTATGAGCAATACTGAGACGGAGTGGTTCAACATATTTTGATAAAGTATGGCGGCTTAGCAAAAGGTTTTTCCTAGCTCGCGATTGCATTCAGGACTAGCAGGCTGATTTTTGCTGATAAAGAATTCAGTAGGAATTTAGTATTACATTTATTACCATGACGATATTCATAAATAATAAATTTACACATATTTCTATATAATCTGATAGATAGATAGATAGATAGATAGATAGATAGATAGATAGATAGATAGATGGGAGGGACGGATGGACGGATGGATGGGCAGTAAGTTAGTTCATTTGAATATGCACTTTACTCAACAAAGTTTGTACAAAACACATTACAACAATAAACTGCAAAAAAACAGAGGCAATACATAATTCAATAGAGGCAATCATAATTCAATATGGAAACCAGATAAGACCATAAGCAAATAATTAGTAAAACTGTGGTTTTTATTCTGTCAGAGAAAAGCAACTTCATCAATATGTTGCCATAATAGGATACAACAATGTTTTTAAACCCTATTTGTATGACCTGTCCCATTGGCTTGGTAAGGTGTGGTAAATGAAAGGATGTAATGGCTCCTGTGGAGGAGGATACTCTCATACCCCGAAAGGGGTCGCCTGGAGTAATAATAATAATAAAAAAATTAAAAATAAAATCAAAAAAGGCAGGGGGGCTGTTGCACACTCCCCGCAGCCCCACAATGCAGTACTGAAGGTCGTGGAGCCTCACATTAAGCTCCTATGATGTTCTCCCAAAACGTAAGAATGAATAACGTCCAAAAATGAAAAGGTTCATTATTTTTGGATCAGTAAAGTGGAACCTTTTTTGTCATGTGGAAAAGATGCAATGTCAGTCAAAAAGCATGTGAAGAGGGGAGAATAAGTTTGTATTTTCGCATTGGAAAATGTTTGTGTTGAGTCTATCTCGTCCATTTTAGTCACTTTATGACCATTGTTTAGCAACTTTTGTATCAATATGTAGGCATCCTTAATTCTGTGATTTGCTATACATTCACCATAGACTTAGGAAAAAGTAAAAAAAACAACGGATCTTATCTCCCTGACATTCACAAATATTGTTCAAATTTCATAAGCTGCTAGTGTGTACCACAGGCTTAATTTCAATTTGAGTACTCTCCTGTTATGAATTCTCGAAAATGCCTATGGTATGCAGTCATTTGCTGCTGTGAATACTAATGATGAATCGTCTTCTTATTTGCAGTCCGTTGACCCAGGGCAGCAGTTTACATGGGAACATTCCAACCTGGAAGTGAACAAACCAAAGAATAGATATGCCAACGTGATAGCGTACGACCACTCCAGAGTCCTGCTTTCTGCCATTGATGGTAAGAATTTCTTTAGAGTTCCTTTGATTGAACAAAAATAGATAGATACAATTATATAAAATCTATTGCAGACTTGTAGTGTCAACGTTAGTTTATGATTTAAAAACATTTAAAAACAAAAACATTCATATAATTAATCATTTGAACTGAATTGCTCATCGGGAGGAAATTGAAATAACAAACTTGCGGACTCGCACAAGCTATCCAATTGATGCTAATGAGACCAAAACAGATAAATGAAGTCATCTAGTCCCTTTGCGGTCTCCCAGAAAGAACCCACAGCTAAGTGTTGATGAACCCCATTAGCCAGGCATATAAGCACATCTGTACGCCCACACTGAAGCCTTGTTTGTGTGGTAGGAAGTCAGTTACTAGAGCATTGCCAGACATGTGGGACTTCCCCCTGAAGCTTCAACAAAGCCTTTTGGCAACCACTACTTCTGTGTTTACATTGATTGAGTTCCTTTTTTTTTGCGCTTACTGCAATTGTCATGTCAAAAATCTCAAATAACCCTCATCAATTGGTCCCTGCTCAACCAAACTACTTGTATTTTACACCGTCTGCCAGAATATGTATATAATATATGACAAATATTCAATGTAATATATTTCAATACCTATCCCTTGATTTACAGTATTTACTTCTATTTCTTCTATTTGTAATTTTGGATATTGAAACTCTTTTGGTCAACCCCTGTTAGTCATGTTCTACAAAATGAAATACGATTTCAATCTGATCTTGAAGGATGTACCCTGATTGTCGAAAAAGATATCTCTGCATTCTGCACCACTAGTCTATGTTCAGTTGGAGCCCGTCAAGAGCCTGTTTTTAAACTTGAGTCATTTGGTAACAACTGTTCCTCAGAAAAGGTCACTGTTACTAAAATGTATAAATCAAAACAAAATACAATCTGCTTTACTTGTAGTCAGAGTAGTGACACTAGTTTCCTTCCAGTGTTTTAATGAGAAATGTAAAATACTCGGGACAAAACTTTGTGCTATATACAGTACATATTGTCATAAAAGTGGCTATGGCAGATCAAATATAACCATAAAACCAAATAAGTAATTCCTGATGTTTGTTTACTGAATTCCCTTACTGACAGTCAAGTAAGAAGCCTTTTACACAAATCCTAAGTGACAGGATGTGCAAAACTATTTTTTTTCATCAAACAATAATTGTGTCTCTTTTACCCATTATTTCCGTTTCTGATGATGGGAGCTTAACTGTATTTATCCCTTGTCCATCAAATAAATATACAGCAGCCTCTGTGCAACAAAGGCTTCAACAATAAGGAGGAGAAGCAGGGGTGGGGGGTAAGAAAATGCAGGGTTACAATTTGCTTATATCCCGTTTTCTATTTCTCAGTTTCCGCTGAATAAGTTACCTGAGAGAAAAAGGGACAGGGTGTTGAGGGAAAAAAAGGGGAGGGAGTTAGAGTGTGGGGAGGCTGGGAGACGTGGCGTCCATGCAGATGAGGCTTATCTCGCGCGGCCATGTGTGCGTCGAGCCCCTAAACTGCCAGTCCTGAAGCATTGACTAGCTGTCAGCTTCACCCCCCCCCCCACCCCCCGGGTTGGAAAAGACCGCAGCGCCTTTCATTTAACACGAGCAAGGGAATAAGTGGAGGGAAAATTGTGTTTCTGTTTTTACAGCTTTTGTAGTTAGTTTTTTCTCCATCTTAGGTTGCGAAGAGAAGGTTTTGATAGAGTTTCGATGTCCAAATGTTGTATTGATTGAACATTGTTTATAAATATATAAAGGTGTATATATATATATTTTGCAGCATCATGAAAAACCTAACTATGTTTTGCCTTATACGTATATATTTTTAAATATTAAATATTCAGATTTTTTTCTATCAAACCTGCCTGAACCCACAACTCATGTCTGATTCTCATGGCTTAGTACAGTCCTAACTGCCTTGTGGAAAAGTCTTACTGTAGGGGAAATAAGTTTTTAAAGGGCATAGAAGCAGCCTCATTTATGTGTCGCTTATTGAAATTTTTTTTGTGCGTGCTGAACACAGATATGTCATATATCGGTCCACATACAGTACCAATACAATAACAGACAATAAACAGACAATAGGCATCTGCGTGCTGATCCCCTTGTGGACTGACTGCTGTGGGGGTTTGTATGGGGACAGACTATACTACTGTATACCAGTTTTATACTTTTTTCATTTGAAATATATTCTTTTGGTATGGTTGTTTTATTTAATTTACCTGCCTTTAGAACAGGGCAATGCCGTAAAAGAGACTTTCAGTCTGTCAGCCAGTCATCCCTGAATCAACATAAATCAAAATAATAATAATAATGATAATAACGTAGATAGAAAATCTGTTGTGATCTTTTACACCTCTTTCTACAGGTATCCCCGGGAGTGACTACATCAACGGCAACTACATCGATGGCTACAGGAAGCAGAATGCCTACATCGCGACCCAGGGGGCGCTGCCAGAGACGTTTGGGGACTTTTGGAGGATGATATGGGAACAAAGAACTGCCAATATTGTCATGATGACCAAGCTGGAGGAGAGGTCCAGGGTAAGGCTCTGTCTATGAGACTGGAATACCCCCCCCCCCCATTTTCTGATTACTACTTTGTCAGAGGTACATGGCATTCAAAATTAAGAAAGGTGTTGTTCAATGTGACGTTTTTGACAGACACATTCCAGTTTTCCAATATCTGAATGTGTCCTATTTGATATCAGCTCACGCTGCTACTTCATATTCACCCTTTTTAATATTCTTTAATTTGAAAAATAAAATCTCATTCGTTTTATTACATCTCGTTTTTATTATGTCTTCTTATATTGTATGTACTTCATGTTTTCCTTCGGATGCCTTAATTGTTCTTCTCTAAGGCAACACGTCTTGAATGGGGTGACCCATGGAGAACGCTCGCTCTACCTTATCACTCCATTGGATTTCTTTCTTTTCTCAACAGTGATTTCTGTATGCTAGCTGGTTCTATCACTGCCAGAGGTTATCTTAGCAGAAATGCCAACACACGGCACATACTGTAGTCTCAGGGTTTAGACTGTCAAAAGGGACCCTT
>JAVQIZ010131013.1:0-17698 GCA_036023535.2 Galaxias brevipinnis | reverse complement strand
AGCTAAAATTCTGCGTGGTGGTGCTCCGTATAATAATTACCCTTCATCACCTTGATCGATTATAATATTTAATTTATGAATTAATTGATAATCTACAAAAATTGATAAAGAGTAATTTACAAACAAAGTAGTAGCCAGTAACCCTACACCACTAACACATGAGGGCTGTTATCTTTGTCACAGCTGGTCTTCTGGCTCTGGGTCAATGGACCACACCACAGAAACAGTTAAGTCAAATCCAAATATATAGTTATATAGCACATTTAATACACAATGCACATAGGAAATGCAATGTGCTCTGCGTGTTTTGTGAGCCTCCATTCTGCTTCAGCAATGCCCCTTATCCTGAATTCCGCTTGTGTTATGTGAGAAGATTTTTGAGACAGAACAGCACGTTTTTGGAGCTGTCCATGGTTCTGGTATTCTCTCCTGTGGTGAGGTGACCTCCTCAGATGGGGCTGGCCAGGAAGTAGTGGGACAGTGGTACCTGTGCCAGGCACGCCTCGTTCTTATAATATGATTACCAAAATTAGTTTCTCATGGGGAAAAGGTTGTGAAAAAGTCTGCCAAAAGGGTGTGATATGAATGAATGTGATTGAAATAGTTTTTATAGGATTACCTACAACATATTGAGCAAAAAGCTTTTTAAGGGCCCATTTTGACCAAATACGTTTTTTAAAAAGAAAATATAAAAGCTGTTATAACCCTTAAGGTCACCCATATAACTGCAGTGAAAATAAGTGTGATTTGATGTGCCTATATTCGATTACCTAGAAGCTATTGTTAAAAAAGTTGCCTATGTTGCCTGTAGATATGGGCCAAATAATTGTTTTAAGGCAAATGAAAGGTGGGGAAAGATCACCAACACCTGAAATAAGAACAAGTGGGATTGCAAGTGTGTGTAATTGGTTACCTAGGCACCTAAGTGTTTATATTCAATTACCTAGAACATATTGACCAAAAATGGACCTATGTCCAAACATGAGCCTATATTGACCAAATTGGGTATTTTGGTGGGGAAAAACAGCCAGTGAAAGGTCAGACATACAGTACCAGTCAAAGTTTGGACACACTTTCCCATTGAAGTGAATGGGAATATGTGTCCAAATTTTGACTGGTACTGTAGTCCTGCAGTAAAACCAAGTGGCATTTGGTATGCCTATATTCGATTACCTATATCACCTATATTGACCACATTTTCATAGGAAAATTAAGGCAGTGGTGTTTCAGAGAGGCCAACGCACTGCAACTTAAGAAAACGCATGCAAGTAGACAAAACACAAGCAACATAAGAAAACATCAAGGCCTACATCAATTTGACAAGACGTGCAGAATTCAGAAAAGCGCTGCAAAAAAAGACAACAGAACAGAATTGTTTCCAGAGGACACCTAAAAGTGATGAACACGTCCAGACACACTTGTCGTCGGCTTTCCATCAGACAGTGGTGTTGGAAAATAAGCAAAGATTTAAAGTGTTTTTGGTTTATATTAATTGTGATCTCATGATTCGGACATTATTGCATGTTTCTGTCCGAACCTAGTTTTGGCCATTTGCTTATTATTACATTGCAAATTCAAATTACTTGACAAAATACACACAAAATTCTGTCCACCTCCAGTCATTTTATAAAACATTTAAAATATTCTGCTTAAACATATAAATCATGTCTGTTACGTGTTTTCTGCAAAATATGTTCAATTACCTTGTTAATAAAATCCCAAAAATGTAATCTTCTCCATAGTAATTCATTGAACCTCTGGAATCACTAAAGGTTCTAAATGGAACCATATGCCTCTACGGTTCTACATGAAACCACAAATGGATTCCCTGGGCAACCACTTGGTTCTATATGGAACCTCAAAAGGTTTCTAGTGGAAGGGTTCTACATAGAACCATTAAATCACCATTTGGTGTTCTACAAAGGTTCTACAAACACTAGTGGTTCCACATAGAACCATTAGGACGATAAAGAACCAATATTTTTTAGAGCGTTGAAGTCAAATGTTACATTTGCCCCCATGTGAAGAGGTGATTGTAACAGCATATAGGGGCAATTGTAACAAGTTTCATAAAAATATCAAGGACCACAATTAACTCCCAAGAATACAGATTTAGTTTACAATTTCATCTTTTGAACAATTTATTCCAGTTTAACTAAAATAGTATAATTCATCATATATTTATACAGATATAAAATCAATTCATAATTAATAAGCAACAGAAACCAGGTCACACAAAACATTCAAAAGTCAGTGTAGCTGACAACAAAATTAAGTGAGTCACAAATGATTTGACCAAAAAACATCTCAATTTGAAGATTCATAGAATTGCCAATGCTTCCCCCCTGCTAACTGTATCCATAGAAAAGAAAAGAATGGTCATAAAACCAGACAGCTTTAAATGTATATAAATTAAAGGCTAAGCCAGTATGAGGAAAATACTGTAAAATTACTTTCACACATCAAAAATAAGTCTTAGCAAAAAAGACTTTGACAAGTATGAATCATCAGTTTGTCCTTCTGCAGGCAGGGAAGGATCTCCACAGAGCTAGTCTCATGATGCCAGACCTATCTCCACACTTTGTTGTTTTGTGCCAGTGCTGGAGAAATGTGTAGTACCATGGATGACGATTCTGGAATCTGGGGGGAAAACGCTGCATTTATTTAAATCTTTATGGCCAGCAACCTAAACCCAATATATGAGTGTGTGTTTTTACAATTGGGGACAGGGCTTAGGATGCATATGTGACTTAGCTTGGTGAGAAGGACACACCTCTGTTTGGTATATAAGAAAGTAGATTTCAGAAGTAAATTGTCATCTCCTTGGGACAGCGTCCTAAAGGCTGCGTGGGATGATCCTTTCGCAAACGCATTTGATCCTTTGCAGAAGCACCTTTTTTAATGAAATACTTGTATTGAACTTAATTATTTGGTCTCGCCGTGTTTAATATTTAGAATTTCCGTAACAGACACACGGGTTGAGTGGCGTGAACCTTGTCAGGTGAACCAAGGTGTGCTGCGCCTCGTTTGTGAACGTCATTTCATTCAGAAGGCAGGGAGAAGAGGGAAAAAAAAAATCAATAAGCAATATCTCTGGCCCAAGGTCACGCCGGGTCAACCTTCAAATTACTTTGAAGCGCCTGCCCGCGTCACCGGCCGCCTGACCTCTTGACCCCCCCTCCCCCCCTCCCCGAACCCAAACGTGCCTCCACCAACAACAACAACAACAACAGCAACAAAGATTTATGGCTTCCGTTTCGGAACAGGAAGGGAGCTGGGGGTTGGAACGCTCTGATCTTTCAGCGTCTCCCAGCGATGGGCGGCGGGGCTGCGGGGTCTGGGTGACAGTATCGGGCCGACCGACATGATTGAGGGATGGAGGCAGGGACAAGACTGGGCTTGTCACAGCGCCCTTTGATTGACAG
Source organism: Galaxias brevipinnis (assembly GCA_036023535.2). Taxonomy (NCBI): domain Eukaryota; kingdom Metazoa; phylum Chordata; class Actinopteri; order Galaxiiformes; family Galaxiidae; genus Galaxias; species Galaxias brevipinnis. Next base: position 14,273 of record JAVQIZ010131013.1, on the reverse strand, counting down.
ACGGGCTGGAGATGACAGCTGTGTTTACCGCGGGGCCTATCTCTCGCTCCCCATGACACCTACTATCTCTTTCCGTCTCTCTCTCTTTCTCTTTTTCTCTCTCTCTCCCTCCCCGTCTTGTTCTCGCGTTCACACACACACACACAGACGTGCGCTCAGATCCCAGACATAAGCAAGTGCACACACACACACACACACACACACACACACACACACACGCTAACAGAAAACCCTCTGTCAGGGTAAAGAGTGGATGGATTTCACCCTTCGTTGAAATGTCAGATAGCAAATCAGCCAAAACAACATGGGATCCATAAATAGACCAGGGTGAGTTTGGAGAACACGCACCCAATTTCCTTTTGGGAAGGGGAGGGGAGGGCTGGATGCTGTGGGGGTCTCAGCTAAGGCCACAGCCACTGATCCGGGGACATCGACATCTCCGTCCGGGGGTGGGGGTGGGGGAGAGAGAGAATGTGTCTCACTCGCGTAAGTCAAGGCTCACTGCCAATGACAACCAGAAAATAAACTCGAGGCGACGCTTTCACGGATTAATTGAACGCCGTATTCGTTACAGTTAGGACTTCCAGTGTGGATTGTTCAGACTGCTCCTCAATCCCGGTCACGGTGATCTGAGATCCTTCCGGAACGAGAGTGCTCGGTAAATAATCATTGATCCCTCCCTGATCCCCTCCGCCTACTCCCAGGGGGAACAAAAACTAACTGTGTAGTTCATCAACAGTGGTTTCCTATAAACCGCTCTGCAGGCTCCTAATGGCCGAGCGTAAGTCAAACATCCATTCCGAACACACACACACACACACACCTAGTGTGACCTACTCGGCAGGTGTTATCGGCTTCTTGAAACGGAAAGGCCGTGTCCGGCGGCGTGTCCGGCGGCGTGTCCAGGTGTACAACGGGCGGCACGTTAAAAGGGGCCGGAAACAAAAAAGGGGAGAGACGGGGGGCGGGGTCACGCTGGGTAACCATGGGTAACCGTGTGCGGCCCTGTACTTGTCCTCGTCGTACGCTTTGAGCACGGCTCCACTTCCAACGCTACTGTGCTCCTGGTGTGTGTATGCGTGTGTGTGTACATGTTTCTGTATTTAGCGAAAGGGAAAGCTTCTTGTTATGAGAGGCAGAGCCAAGGATATGAATACCATTCCCTTTTTTCAACTTGTGAATTGGAAAAAAGGCAGTAATTCTCCAAAGTGACTGTTGGTGGTCACGCTAATTGGTTTGGTGTGTGCGTGTTGCACCCTCTGCCAATGGCTTTTCTACAGAGTCGTGGACTTGGCGTGGTTGGGAGAGAGTTGGGTGACGACGCTCCAAGACACACCAACCCTATTTGACTCTCTGGCATAGAAGGAGAAAGAGAGAGAGAGAGAGAGAGAGAGAGAGCGAAAGAGAGAACCACACACACAGGGCGGGCAAGAATGACCAAAACGGAATGAAAAAATGAAGAGCAAATGAGTGACAGATCCTTGGGTAGAGCGAGCGAGGGGATGAAGAGAGAGTGTTGAGTGGAACAGTGGGACAGAGATCCAGAGACATAGTGGTGGCCAACCAGAAGGTTCTTCTGACCGGCCCCGAGTTTCCTGCCGGCGAACCCACCCTACTGGTTGGAAATTTACGGTCAAAATCTATATTTATTGACTCCCTAGACTCATTCTGCCCTCTGCTCCCCTCCCCCTTCCCTCCCTTTTCTAATTTCCACTGATTGCCAACCCCCCCCCCCACACACACACACACTCTTTCAGGAATCTTATCCTCTCGGGTATTCACCCACAAATCTTCCGTATAGCTCCAAGACGGGCCCGTCGTTCCAAACCGGCAGCGACGCGTGGTGAGTGACAGCATGTCCAATCCCCGCCCTTAGACTGGTCTCTGCCAGAGGAAAGCCCCGCCCTTAGACTGGTCTCTGCCCTTAGACTGGTCTCTGCCAGAGGAAAGCCCCGCCCTTAGACTGGTCTCCACCAGAGGAAAGCCCCACCCCGCGCTGCGCTGGCATGCTCAGTCAGCTCAGATCCCCCCCGCGTTCCTGTCCCTGCATGTAATGGCACTGACGTTAAGCCGTTTGCGTTGGGGCCAGCGGAGCCGTTTGCATTGTGGTCATCGACGAGGCCGCGTGACGTGTCGGGCCTTAGCCAACACAGAGGGTAGCCCTCTTGAGATCCGGTCCGACACAAATGAAGATACAGAAGCAAGTGATTTTTTATATTTTTTTAAATGCCAGCTATTTTCCTTGCTGGATTTCAATCGAACGATCCGCAAGTCCTTCACGGTGAACGTTCGAACGCTAAATGGCTTTCATTGAATGTAGCAGGCCATGCTAGGATGAATACACAACAATTGAATTATTTGACAGAAGACGTCCTCACAAGAAAAACTCCCAATAAAACAAAGCAAAACAAAGAAAGACTAAGTGCATTCACAGACAGCTGCCATGGGTTCACATGGGTTCCTCTTCCTGTCTGCGGGTTGCCAGGGTGACAAATTGTGATTAGAGCAATTGGCCACAGTCTGTAAATGTGCTGGTGGTCTGAGCACGCGCACGGAGATCCAACAGCACTTTACAGACTCTTGAGGTCTGACTCCCAGGTGATGGGGCTCTCTAAATGAATGAATCGGATTGTGGTGGGTGACTTGCGGTGTTGAGGAAGTGATTATTCAGTTGGACGACTGTGCAACAATACTGTTGCTATTCGTTTCCATCCCGACCTTATTTTTGCTCTTTTAGTAGCAGCTTTACAACGCCTCAGGGCAATTTTCATCACATCTTTTTAAATGCGTAATAAAACATACGTAATAAAACAACCTCAAAAACGTGTTAAGGTGTCTAAGAATCCATTTAATGCCAGTGCTGAGGTCATTGTCCATGTTCAAAGACACCATTAACACATGTAGTTAGTTACAATGGAGCAGCATGCATTAGCATACACTAATGGCTCCTTCATTGACCCCCATGACCCCTGGGGCAGTTCGAAGGGGGTCGTCTTAAACGATCTGCATGTCTTAACCGACACACAGACGGATGTAGCCAATATAGGGGCCCCTTAGGCCCCTCCTCCCTGGCTGGAAGGTTCCCGAGCGGCGCCACGATTAACGGCCCTCACCCACCACCCCCATTGCCGGGGGAGCGGTATCGAGCGGGCCGACGCGTGCGGGTGGGATCGCGTTCCCGTGACGACGGGAAAGACGCGGTACCCGGGCGCACGCTCTGGTCACGTCTCCTAAGCATGGCGCGCGGGCTAATTATAAGCTTAGTGGGCAGTCTTTTTTTCCCCCTCCCCTTCCTTTTTCCCCACTGCAGTATCTGTGGAGACGAGATAAGTGTAGGTCTTGTAATTGTGCGAGGCCCTCGTCGCTCGCTCGCTCCGATAATGGCCCCGTGAAAAGCCTTTTGCTCATTACGCTGCCTTTGTTACTATACTGCCGCGCGGTTGATTATTTTTTCCCAGGGGAATTACGAGAGTTTGTAAGTCCGTCCGGTAAACAGTTCTCTGGTGATTCGCGCCTGGGGGAGGGGGTTGTGCTAAGTCATCAAGGCGTTATGTGTGAAGCCTTTCAAAAAAACATCCATGTTTGTGTGCTTCATTTTGGTGCCTGGTATGTCACGGTGCTAATGGGGGAGCATTTTTGGACTTGAAAAAGTGGGTTCTCAGAGATTTGAGCTACACGGGGAAAAGTGGGTTCTCAGAGATTTGAGCTACACAGGGAAAAGGGGGTTCTCGTGGTAATAATGAGGACTGGGAAGTTCTTAACCTATACAGCAGGAAAAGAGAGAATATAGAAGATTCAAATTCTTTTATTTTACTTTTACATACTGTGGTGATTTCAATGTATTTTGCTGCCATAGAGCAGTAGAATAAATACGCTCATTCGCTAACACAAGAGCATAACCGGTTAACCTATGCCATCATCGGCCTGCACGGTGGACTCTAGCGCTAGTTACTGGGTGATGAAGTGACACCGTGGCCACGTTTGTATGGGAGTCTCAGAGCTTCACAGTGGGTGAGGACTGCTGATGCTGATCCCCCGAGACACTTTGTGAGGGAAAGCTCTGCAAGTAGCATGTTTTGAATGATGGCTTTCTTCTAACGCTTTCTAGAAGAGGAGGGCCGATTACATGTGAGTCGCCGGCGAGGCCAACAACATCCACCTACCGCGTGCCGAGCTGAAGAAGACAAAAAAAACTCAAAAGAAAAAGAAACGCGCCAGAAAGACACGGAAGAAGACACCTGGTATTATACAATTAGAGCGTGTCAAGCCGAAAGCCATTTGGGCCCTAATCCCCTTCGCCTCTAGTCGAGACCTCAACATTTCTTACAAGTCAAGAAGGTTGGTAAACGCTGAATGATTGGATTAGGAGAGGGGGTGGGGGAAAGGTAAGAACTTGCGCCTCGGTAATATTTACGCCGCCTATACCGGGAGCGCTATCCCTGACATAAGCTCCCCAAACAATAATTAGTTCGTTCCCAGACTGCGCCACCATTTCAAACCGACACACCTTTGATTCGGCAACTTTTCTTTTTTTTTTCTCTCTCAACCTCTGTCTGCCCCCCCTCTGGTCCTGTCGAGAGAGGCTGGGGGATTTTCTTTTATATATATATATAAAAAAAAGAAATATATATATATATATATATTTCTTTTTTTTTTTTTTTTAAAGTGGAACGGTGTGCAGGCAATGCATCAATCCTCCAGTAAACCAGATTAAAGCTCTGAGTCATCATATAAGGCCGCAGGGCACGCGGGCCAAAACGTCCAGGCCCGAGTGTACTTCTCTATCCGAGGGAAAAGAATGGCCAATCCCATTGCTCTCATCTCTCTGCTGTCTCTTTGAGGTTCAGCGGAGGGGGTAAGCGTGGCTAAATCACACCGCCCACCCACCACCATCACTTCCTTACTTTCGGCTCCCCCTCTCCCAGTGCTTCCAATGTAATTGCGGCAGCTTTTTTTGAGAGTGGGGAGGGTTATGGCGGACAAAGTGCAGGGGAATTTTTTTCCACAAAGAGCTGGTGAGGCTGGAGATGAGGCACGGGGGAGGTGATGGAGGGAAAAGTGTGTGTGGTAAAAACAGAACTCATATCCTGGGTCTGAGAGGGTTTACAATTGACAATTACAATTACCAGCGCCCCCCCCACACACACACACACACACACACACACACACACACACACACACTACACACACTGATAAGACGTTGCCAGGAGTTATTTAATCATGAGCTCTTATGCTGCTTGTCAAAGGGGTGGGGGGGCACGTCTTTACAACAGAGAACCGAGTACATGGGATTCACCCACTGTGTTAAACAGAACGACTATGGGGGGAGGGGGGACTACACCCTGTGATCAGTGGAGTCGTGCCGGCAGATTGGCACCTCAGTTCACAGTGACTTTCATGCCTACCACTTCTGCCTTTGTATTGGAACGATTCAAATGGCAGCGGCGAGAGCTCTCCAGTTCACGTGTATAGTGTGCACACTACTGCAGGTGCTGGGCCAGTGTAAAGGGCTTACCGTCCACACACCAGAACGAGGTTTGGCAAATTGACCAATCCTCGATGTATTTGTGGCCGCACACAGGACAGAAAGAAATATCATGACTCAAACGAAGGAAATCGATTTAATACTTACCAATGCTCGGAGAATGTCATCTTGTTCCGCTTGCGTACTGAACACCCTCTAAATGCTGAAATAAGGAGCTGCTCTGCACAGCCAAACACATTTTCTCACGCACGCTCTGGACTCAAGAGGTGCAACATATACGTCCAAGGGAACCGGGAACACAAGCTATGGAGATGTGAGTTTGAAAATAGGGAAACTTTAATTGGTTTCTACCATGTGAATCTTTGAAAAATTAAACGTCCACCCCCTCACCCCCGCTTTGAATCTCTGTTGACAGGTAAGAGCTCATTACCCAGACGCGCACAAAGCGACAAGGGGGGAGGGGGAGGGGGGTGGGCGAGCGGGGACCGATGGCTTTGAATGGATGGGCAGAGGATGCCCAATGGAAGCCCGGGCCGCCTGCCTTTAAAGTGGTCTGATCAAGCGTGTCAGAGACCAAAAGGGGGTTATGGGTAGGGAGTGTGTGTGTGTGTGTGTGTGGGGGGGGGGTCTGAGGAGCAGTGGTGGGGCCCGGAGGGGGCCGGAGCTGACGCATCACTGCCCCACTTCAAACGGCCGGGCCCGGACCGTGGCTTCTCCCCCGCACGGCCCCACATCCGACGCACGCTGAGGCCTACTGGCCGGCTCTCGAGTCGCACGCTCCCCGCGTTGTTTGGTGGGGGGGTAGGGGGTTTTTGGGGGGTGGGGGGGTGTAAGGAACGGTCGGCTTGGACTGGAGGCTAGTGGCTTTTTTTTTTTGTGTTACTTTTGTGTCTGTGTGTGCGAGTGTTTTCTGTTTTGCCGCACATCCCTCATAAGAGTCCAACACGCGGACGTTTTATGACTGGAGGTAAGAGCAAGTCGAAAGTGATTTAGTGATTCAAAAGCATAATGGCTATTCCATTTGTTGGAGAGTGGGAGCGAGCGAGAGGTAAAAGAGGGGAGAGACAGCGATTCAAAACAACACACCCTGCCAACTACTTGCCCCCGCCGCGCGCGCGTAGGCGTGTTGGGTTTGTTGAAGGACGAGAGTGTTCTGCGTGCGTGCGGCGTGTGTTTGTTTGTGCCTGCGTGCCGCACGCGTGGAGGACCGCCAGCGTTCCCGGGGCCACTCGGCGCTCTCCAGAACGTGAAGTGTTTAGCGTGCCCGCCTCACCCACACACCGACCTCAAAATGCCCCTTCCAATTACCTTGCCACGGAGAGAGAATCTCCCCCCCCCCCCCCTGAAAAAAAATCATCCGCATTATCTTCAACATAATGGGAGCCAAATGGATGAGGTTCAGCCTGGGCTGAGGTTGGGGGGGTTCTGTTGTTTTCTGCAGGTTCACTTTACATCTCATCTGCTCTCGTCCTTGTCTCCGGCACTTCACTCCTCCCTCTCCCTCTCCCTCTCCCTCTCTCTCTCTCACTTCACTCCCCTTTCTCGCTCTCTCTCTCCCCGGGGCTACTCAACAGGTGGTGAGTGGAGGTTTGTGGGCTCGACGCCCTCGATGGTGAACCTGAAGCTTTACAACGGGGGCGGGATGCCAAGCTGCGGGATGACAGCCCCCCCCCCTCCACCCCCTTCCACCGTGAGGGGACTTGATTGAAGACGACGTTTAATAGGAGACGGCTAGATTCTGCTCCTTGGAAAGCGCCCATCCACTCAAGGCCAGGATGGTGACCAAATGTGCACACCTGAGCCTTGTTGTGCTCTTGAATGCTCTTTGAAACTTCAACCACATGCAAACCCAAATCTATGTCATTTATCGTTGAGATGCCTGAGTAGCTGAACCACGCGTTTTCACTGAACACGGTGAGGCGTGTTGTCGTGACCCGTCCATGTGCTTTTTGAGTTTGGTGAGTGTGAGCTTTGGTTCACCACAGCCCGCGAGTGTGAGCTTGGAAACTCGACCTCGACAGTTGGCATGTTCGATTTGGTGTTTAGCGTCTCTAAGGTGGCCCTGGCTTTTCAAAATCAGACGTCATCATTACTGTCAATCGAGCGCAACATCGTATTGCTTTTGAAAAATCCAGCATGTAATGTATTTGTGATTTCTTGAAAGCTAACGAAATAAGGCCAATATATACTTGAGTAATGTTGTGGGTATAAACATTGGCTGTGGTTTTTCCGTGCACGGTATGGCGTGAGGACTACTGTCTTAACTCCTGGCATGATACGATAGATCAGAGTATGGCTCCCTCTCTCTAATCCCCACCTCCCTGCAGTTAGGCCTCCATCTTCTCCCCCAGCGCAACTATAAGCCTGTCATCACTTCCCTTTTCTCCAGCTCTCTCTGTTTCTTTCTCTCCCTTTACCCCATTTCTCTCTCTCTCTCTCTCTCTCTCTCTCTCTCTCTCTCTCTTTCCCTTTACCCCCGTCTCTCTCTCTCTCCCCCTCAGACCCAGCCTCCCTCTCTCTTTCTCTCCCTCTAACCCTGCCTCTCTCTCTCTCTCAATCTCTCTCTCTTAATTCTTACTCTCACTGCCTTTTGCTTTGACTCCCCTCTCCCACTTTGTAGTGTGTGTGTGTTGTGTACATGTGTGTGTTGGTGGCACATTTGCATGAACAAATCGCGCCGGCTGTCGGCTGCGTCCTGGCGGCCCTGCCCGGCCTCCCTCGCCTGCGTCAGTCTGCCGTGTGGCCCCTACGCGGGGGTTGTCTAGCGTCGGCTTCCCTCCGCGGGTGGCCTACTTCCCGCCCGCACTCGCTCCCCGGCAGTCACGGTTGACGTGCGAAAAGGGGGGCTTGTGGAAATATTAGCATTCTCACTGCCAAGGATTACTCTTCCACGTTGCTCGTTCTCTAATGAGAACTGATGTTGCGTCGAAAGCCGCCAGAGATGGAGTCGGCTGCCGCCATCGCGTTCCAAGTCCTTTTAGCATTCCAATTTGACTCTTGAGAGGGCTAATGCCCAACGCGTTTGAGAGGAGAGAGGGAAATATAAGTCCAATATAAATAACCTGCGAAAAGCGAGTGCTCCCCCCCCCCACCCCCCGAGTGTGATGTGTTCCTTTGATTCTCCAGGCAATAATATACCAACATATAATCCTGATGGAATAGAGTTTCAGAGAAAGGTGTCTTAAGATCGCTACCCGCGCCAAGCACGCCCGTTCAGCGCTCTGTACTCGTTCCCAGGGAAAGCCTAAACATGATCATTCTTCCTCCATTTAAAGACGATGGCCTGCGGCATGCATTGAACACAAACTCCGCCAACTTCAAACGAGCCCCAGAAAAGGAGCAGTGCTCCAGCCTCTACCCCGTCGACCCCCCACCCCGAAGCCGCATCGATCACCTCCAGTCGTACACACCTCCGTTACTCAGACGGGTGGTGTTTCTCGTTCAGTAAACAGAACGGGGTGGGAAGGGGTAGGGCTCCCCGGCCCGCACGCTTATCATCAGCCCCACGCACATCCCTGCACGTGGGGGAGACACCACGCACAGACACCTGCGCGTGGGGGTGTGCGCCACCCCGAAAGTTGATGAATTGTTTGACTGAGGCTATGTGGTTAACATCTGTGCTGCCAGCAGCAGGACCCAGTGTCTGACGTATGCTCACCCCCGACATCATTATTTTTATTATTGCGGTCCTATTGTCAGTGAGAAATGGGCTGGTATTGTTGAAAAGCTACCCCACACGCACACACAGACATAACCCCCCCCCCTCCCTCGTGCTTTTTGCCTTTTTTAAAGACTTAATCTCCCCGTTTCCTGTCACGGTCCGTGTGCGTGGAGAAGTGTGAAGAGGGCTAATTGACGGGGCTCGGGGTGATTTCGTTGAAGGACTGTGGGATTTGGGGACGTTTCCACACCGTGGGAGCTGCGGCCCGAATGTCGGAAACGTTCCGATGACGGGAAAGGTTGATTGCGCAACGGCACACTCCAGCCAGGCTTTTGTTGTCAAGGAACACACCGTGAATAAAGAGTGCGTAGGAAAAATAAGAAAATTAAAAGGACATATTTGAACATTTCATGTTTGTACAATACGTAGTCCTAGCTGGATGCTGGCGGTCTAATTGGAGGGTATTTGTTTGACTGAGGGAAATCATATTTTCTTTGCCAAAGTGAATGCATTATTATTTGTCCTTTCCGTTAGATTACATTGTCGGCTGAAGGACTGTAATGCAATTAAACAAAGGAAGACGCTCCCTCCAAAGTAGCAGTGGCAGTATTTGGATTTCTCCTCTTTAACCATCTTTCTCTTTTCTTTTTTTTTTTCCTTTTTTCTTTTCTTTCTTTAAAAATTATTCTCCCTCCCTGCAACATGACCTACCTACAGACTTTGAACAGGAGCTGGCAGGCTTTGAACAGGAAGCGAGTGGATTGGAGGGAGGGGAGAGGGGAACGGCGGCGCGGAGAGGATCCCAGGGCCGCCGCGTGGTGCCTCCGCCGCTGCTCAGCCCGCGCAGGGGTCTTTGCCGGGCCGCCTCTTAACCCAGCGAGGGGTTGTCGGGCGCCCGCCCGCCCCTGACACGGGAGTGGGGCTTCGGAAGGCTGCCGTTGCCAACGAGGCGGTGAGCTAATTCCATACCCTCGCCAGGGGTGGGAGACAGACAGGGAAAGTGACTTTGGGGGAAGTTAACGAGCAAAAGAAGGAAGACTATAGGCGAGGACGTTTGAATTAGTGGAGTTTTTTCTAAGTGGTCTCGACCGTCAGGTCATTCAAAAAACGAACCGTAAAACGAGGAGCAATCGACGACGTCCAGCGGCGTCGGCCTCGTATTTCTCGCTCTGTAGCCGTGTGTGTGGCAGGGGAGTAAATATGAAAGGTGGCCTGGTGGAGCTGAGGGGTGTGAGGTAAATGGAAAGGGATCCGCTGCTTTTTCCACGAGGATCAGAGAGAGAGTGTTGTCGGTCCATGTTAAGGAGATGCTCCCTCCTGAAGACGGCGAGGAGCGGAAAGGGGGGGGGGGGGTTGTTTTTGGGAGCAGAGCCAAGTTGAAATGAGGTTCAGCTGATGAATGCGGGGTGTGACCCAGGCTGTCAGAGAGTCTTTCAGGCCCCCACAGAGGCCCCTATTTTCGGGGGGATGCAGAGTGACACGCCCCCTCCGATTCTAACGGGCCGTGGCTCTCTCTGTCACAGGAGAAGTCTGTCAATGGCGACGAGAACTGGGTGCCTGATTATCGTCTTTAGAACAGGATGCAATGGCTGGCCACGTTTCGTCAATAGCCACTCTATTCATTGTCTGTACATATAAGTACATGTTTATTAGATAAGGTCAAATGTATGAAAGCAAAAAGCTCCCATCATTTACTTGTCAAAAGGCCACATTCTGGAGTAGTGGATAGTGACACATTTTGCTAATTTACCATGAAAAGCACACCACCAGCTAACGATACACGCATCAAGTGCCTTTATTGTTGAAATGTTCTCGGTCAGTGTCAGCGGTGCACGCTGTGTGGGTGTTGGCACTCTCACATAGGAATGACTACGGCGTGGCTGGATGCTGTCTGTCCGTTAACAAAGAGCCGCGCGAGGTTACGTGGGCACTGGGTGTTTCTGTCCGCTCGGACCTCGTGCCTCACATGGCAGACAGCGAGGGACACGTCGCTATGACGAGTGCACGCAGGTTGTCTCTCCGACGGCGACGACGCTGTAGGGACCGTTCCTCTGTCGCCGTGACAGGAACAACAGACTGAGTCCCTGTGCCTGTCTGCCTCTGCCTGTCTGTCTGCCTGCCTGTCTGTCTGCCTGTCTGCCTGTCTGCCTACCTGTCTGCCTCTGCCTACCTGCCTGTCTGCCTCTGCCTACCTGCCTGTCTGCCTCTGCCTGCCTGCCTGTCTGCCTCTGCCTGCCTGCCTGTCTGCCTGCCTGCCTGTCTGCCTGCCTCTGCCTGTCTGTCTGCCTGTCTGTCTGCCTCTGCCTGCCTGCCTGTCTGCCTGCCTGTCTGCCTGCCTCTGCCTGCCTGTCTGCCTCTGCCTGTCTGTCTGTCTGCCTGTCTGCCTGCCTCTGCTTGTTTGTCTGCCTGCCTGCTTGCCTCTGCCTGTCTGCCTGTTGTTCTATCTATCTATCTATCGTTCTATCTATCTATCGTTCTATCTATCTATCTATCGTTCTATCTCTCTATCGATCTATCTATCTATCGTTCTATCTATCTATCTATTGTTCTATCGTTCTATCTATATCTATCTATCTCTCTATCTCTCTCTATCTATCTATCGTTCTATCGTTCAATCTCTATCTCGCTATCTCTCCATCTCTCCATCTATCTATCTCTCTAGCTCTCTCTATCTCTATCTATCTCTCCATCTCTCCATCTATCTATCTCTCTATCTCTCCATCTCTCCATCTATCTATCTCTCTCTATCTCTATCTATCTCTCTATCTCTCCATCTATCTCTCTCTATATCTATCTATCTCTATATCTCTCTCTCTCCCGTTGTTTAGCTCCCTTGCCTCTTTCTTTCTTCTCCCCGGTGTGTTACTGCTCTTTTAACCCTTTCTTTCTCTCGATCCCTTCTCCCCGCCGTTCTCTTCTTTACACTCCCTGTTCTCCTCCACAGCCTCACTAGCTGCGTAAACACGGAGATATATGATCATTCGCGGTATTACACGTATTTACATTCTCTCAACAAAGGAATGTGAAAACACACAGTATAAACATAGTTTATGCATATTAGTCCATGCATAATGCAGTTGTATACACGCATATTATTAGTTGACTAATTAGTGTGCCAGAGGAATCCTTTGGAGTGTGTAGTACGCCTGGTCTATCTGGTGTGCCATATGATCTGGATCCCCTTTGGGCACCCACCATACACTTATAATTTCAAAAGAGCTACTAACGACTTGCTGCTAAGTCAAAGAGTCGTTTTCATATTCAATACTTTTTTTGTGTTGTGCCAAGTGAATTATGAATAAGCCTGATAAGCTAATTATCTTCAAGGGTGGCCTTTTAACGAAAGCTTGATTAAAATCAATAATAATGCAGCATCTTTGCGTATGTACTTTTATTTATAGAGCGTCGCTGAATGTTCTGTTGACATACTTTGCATATGGCTTGAGGGGCAGATAAACTTTCTTTAACAAGCCGTTGGATTGGGGGGGCCGAGGGGAGGGGGTGGGGGTGGACGTGGACTTGTAGCTCAAGCACTTCCTCTATAAAGAAGTTGTGCTCGAGTAAGGGAGGCCCCTCATAAAGTATCTGGCGGTTTGCGAACGGATAACGTGCACATCAGCAAAATGCCTCCAACGCTTCTTTCCCGAATCGCCGCCTGAGGAAAACAACATGTGGCAAACCCGCCCACCGCCGGTCCAAAAAATAAAGCCCCCCCCCCCCCAAAAAAAAACACGAGCGCCTGCTCGTCCGTCCGCCTCTCCTTCGTCATCTGTTCTTGGCCATCGAGGCGTGTTTGACGAGACAGCGCCTTATTGTGTTGCCTGATCTTATCCCGTGCCCCCCCCCCCGTTTCATTTCCTCTTAGCGCCTTTTCATTTAGCCCCCCCCCCCCCGACGGGCTCCGACACGGCGCAGTCCAAGCCCAGTCAAAGCTTGTGTGCTAAATATGTGGCTCGCTCTCTCTGCCTCTCTCTCTCTCTGCCTCTGTTCTCCGTCAGCACCCTCTCTCTATCTCTATCTCTCTCTCTCTCTCTGTCTCTCTCTCTCTGTCTGTCTCTCTCTCTCTCTGTCTGTCTCTTTCTCTCTCTCTCTCTCTCTCTGTCTGTCTCTCTCTCTCTCTCTGTCTCTCTCTCTCTCTCTCTCTCTCTCTCTGTCTCTCTCTGTCTCTCTCTCTCTCTCTCTCTCTCTCTCTGTGTGTGTGTCAGTCTCCCCTCCCCCCTCGTGCCTCCGTCCTGCTTTTCCTCGCCCTCCCACTCATTCCCTTCTTCCCTCTCTCTGCATCTTCCCCAGCCTCCGTCCCTCCGTCCCTCCCTCCCTCTCTCGTGCCGTTTTCACTTAAAACTGGAGAACAACTGGTCCTCCAAGGAAATATAGGAGCTGCCAAATAATTTATTGCACTTGTAGTACAATTGATCCCTTGGAGGCTGGTAAGGGGAGGAGAAAGGGAGAGGGAGGGGGGAGAGGGATGAAGGAATGAGGAGGGTGGGCTGATGCAAATCGAGGTTGGCCCCCGTCATCTCCGAGGAACCCGATTTGAAAATAACGCCCGGAAAGTCTCCATTTGAATGGGATTCCGCTCCAACCCCCTCCATCACCCCCACCCCCGCCCCCCCTTCCATAGCAATTTCCTCGCCCGCTGTCAAGAGTCACAGAGGATAAGAGCCACTCGTTTGGGACCTGTAGGAGCAGAACAGAGAGACAACGGCAACACAGTGCGCTGTCCTCCGTCCATCAATGACTGGCTCAAAGGTCCTTTTCTCCTCCTCGAGATTCTCTCGCTCAATTCAATTCAATTCAATTGCAATGCTTTATTGGCATGACTGTACACAAGTAGACAATATTGCCAAAGCAGTTGACAAAATAATACAAATACAATTTTTGATTGGTTTGCATAGATCACAATAAGACAGATAGTTTAAAAAAAAACAATGAAACAATTTCAAATGCATTTGTATAAAAACATTAATACTCAGGTACTGTACAAACAAAATGCAGTGTGTTGTAGGCCTGTGTGTGTGTGTGTGTGTGTGTGTGTGAGTGCGCACAATCGGAGCAAAACAAGGCCATCCTGCCTCACTTGTTTCCCTGTTTGTGTTGTGTTGCATGTATAAGTGTTTAATGCATCTG
>JAVQIZ010130966.1:0-22243 GCA_036023535.2 Galaxias brevipinnis | reverse complement strand
ACACACACACACACACACACACACACACACACACACACACACACACACACACACACACACACACACACACACACACACACACACACACACACACACAACCCTGACCTGAATGGCTGGATTAAAACACTCCCACAGACAAACACTCCCTCTACCCACATCAGCTAGGTAATGTTTCCTGTCCAGAAAGGATTAGTCTTATGAAAGGAGCAGTTCAACAGAGTTCACACTGAAATATAACCACCTAACCCTTTACGTACGATAACCCTTTTTTTGTGTAGTTATCTAATAAAACTACAAACATTTTGGCCCACAAATGGAAAGATATTTTTTATTATAACGTTTACCTCTCCATTGCTTCACTTCTGTACTGGAACCCCCTTAGTCCAGCGGCACCCCATTTCCTTTAACCTTACGCTGTGAAGGCCAGTGTAGTAGTGAACTACTTGTAACATGGAAATTTTCTAAGTAACTTTAGTTAACTAAACTAGATTTCTCCATAGGGTAGCTTAGTTGTTTAGAGGCCTATCCTACTTTACAATAACCTGATCCTGTAGAGAGAGACTAAAGTTTATCCTACTTTACAATAACCTGATCCTGTAAGAGAGACTTCAGTTTATCCTACATTACAATAACCTGATCCTGTAGAGAGAGACTTAAGTTTATCTTACTTTACAATAACCTGATCCTGTAGAGAGAGACTTAAGTTTATCTTACTTTACAGTAACCAACCCCCACACAGACACATGGACTGGTTGGACTATTTGTTTAGTTGAGTCTACTTTTCTGATCATATGCTCAAGTGCAACAGGAAACACTGAGAAACCTTAAAAGCCATGGAAAACAAAAGGCTGCCCCCTTCTGGTCCTGAAGCCAACCCACCCCATTTTCAGGTTTCGAGCGGTGTTGTGTCACACACACACACACACACACACACACACACACAGTCCATCAGTCTTGTTTAGGAGTGGGTAAGGTTTAACACACAGACTCCATCAGTTAGAAGTAGCGTGTTAGGTTTCATTGGCTTACCATTCTCCTAGACGAAACATGTTTAGACACAAACACCATTCAAAAAGAAAGCGGAATAAAAACATGTATTTATTAAATATGTCATAAATATAATAGATATGAATATTTGTTGAGGTTGTCTAGTATTGTTAAAGCCCAATCAGCACAGCACAAACTTTGAAACTTTTATAGAGTTATAAAAACATACTTCGTCGTCTTTCAATTCTTCTTATTGATTATCATGAATGTTCAACTCTTTCATATTGATTAGCGTTCATGTTCCGGCTATAATCCCCTTACCTCACCCCTGCCGCACCTCTAAGGGGTATTTGCTCTCGAGGCCCACTGTCATTCACAACACTTCAAACCAGTTTAACAACCTGTTACCTGCATGTAAGCTAAGGCTTTAGAGATACCATCCCCACACCCCAACCCTACCAACCCTCCCCTCTCCAAGTTAACCTGTGAGAACAATCATTGAAATCTCAGTTTAAGAATGTTATTAAATATTAAGGACATAGTGTGCATTTAATAATTACAATAACAGTTTATTACACTTGATATAGCCACTATAGGGGAAGACTCACATCTCAGTCACCAATCTGCAGCATCATTTAGATGACAAGGTGCAAGGTGGTCTTCCTCTATCCATTTAGATGGCAAGGTGGTGTTCGTCTTCCACTGGAACTGTCTCAGAGGGCTGGTAGGTGAAGTGTTTAGACTTTCTGGCTGATTTCCTCTGTGGTGCAGAGAGGATTCTACATGCACTGTTCCCAGAACAGCAGAATAACAAACTGAACCACATAGGAGTCTGCCTAACACTGTTCCCAGAACAACAGAGTATCAAACTGAACCACACAGGAGTCTGCCTCATACTGTTCCCAGAACAGCAGAGTATCAAACTGACACAGGAGTCCGCCTCATACTGTTCCCAGAACAGCAAGCAGTGTAACAATGTGACCTGCCTGTGTTGACACATGAGACGAAGGGAGGAGAAAGGAGAGGAGGGAGGAGAGGAAGAGAGGAGGGCAGGAGCGGAAGGGAGGAAAGGAAGGGAGGAGAGGAGAGGAGGGCAGGAGAGGAAGAAAGGAGAGGAGGGAGGAGAGGAAGAGAGGAGAGGAGGGCAGGAGAGGAAGAGAGGAGAGGAAGGGAGGAGAGGGGGTTGAAGGAGGGACTTAGAGGGTAAAAGGGGTTGCGTGAGAATATGATATCAGTGTTGTGTTTGGATGACGCAACCACTGATGAAACAAAGTAGTTTACACACACACACACACACCCCACACACATACAAACACACACAATCACTAATTTGTATTATATAGGAGCGTCTGTCAACTGAACATTTAATTCCAGCCCACACAATGTTATCCATCAACCATAACAAGGGTGGAGTGAGAGGTCATTCTAATTCTCTCTCTCTCACACACACATAGGGCTAGATGAGATAAGTTTGTTATTAATCAATTCTTTGAGATAATGCATGGCAATGATAAATAAGTGGACCTGTGTTGGAAACTGAAAAGAGCCTAAGATCTAAAGAACCAAGCAGCGTGGAGATGATGAGGCTGGGCCACAGACAGAAAATAACCAGATCGGAAACAGCGGGGATGAATTATGTGTTGACGGGAAACGCCCCCCTTGTTCATTTGTTAGTTTCCCAAACTGCAAACATTACAGGCTATAGTATTTTATCGCACTGCACTCCGCTGAATTCATTAAATTTAAGTGCATCCTAATCAACTGTGTGTAAAGGTAACCTTATAGCTCTACAGCCGTTTGGAAACGGAAGATGCCGTTGATTATTCATGGAGCGATCACACGCTATGCTCTCCTTGCCAAGCAGGGCCCTGGTCCAACTGGAAAAACAAGGGGGCTCGCGAACAGTGACACGCATATAAAGAGACGATTCGAACATTTACAACAACTGAGTTTTTTTTAAAACTCCGATCATATGTTGTCTGGTTTCATCCGTATGTGTTTACTATACTGTACAACCTCAAAATACTGACTGGCACTAGGATTCTACGAAGTAAGGTTTTATAACTGATTTCATGTCACATGGAGCGGGTGGAGAGTCGTGCCGCTACCGTGACTAAGCACAATTTAGACACACTACTGCTCACAGAATAGACTACACGAACTGGGCAAGCAGCATGCAGAGCGGTTACAAAATCATATGATGAAACACACAGTAACAACATATACCAAATACTTGGACCAGATGCACATATTGTGACCTTTTTTCTACCTGTCTGAGCTCTACCATTCAAATTCTTGAGTTAACTTACTAACTTTATAAGAACGATTCATTGATTATACCTTAATAGGTTTCTACCGACGACTCATTGATTAAACCTTGATAGGTTTAGACAAACGTATTGCTCACTAAATAAAAGATCGAATTAGAAATTACAAATAGAAGGCTATATCCTATAATTTTATATTTCTGGCTTAAAAGCAACACTCGCTTTTCTGATTATGATTGCTAATCATGTAGGACTAACGGTGGGAAAACAGGTTGATCGTACTTTGCGTTACAACAGTCTCTAAGTAACGAACACCTGTTGCCAGTCTTACCTGCAGCTCTGGCACCTCCATCATTAAGGAGAGTGGCGCTGCTGATACACTGCACCCGTGCTGGAGTTCACTCTCCTACGGCTTTTCCTCTCCACGACACTCCGCGGATCCTTCCCCGGTTGGGAGGGAGTTATGGACACGATAGCGATTTGCAAACACTGAGATCCCTCAATAAGTCTACAGTTCGTTTCAACAGTTGCGAATAAAACTGGAGAAAAAACGCTCTGTCTTCTGAGGGACAGTCCCAGCCCTACCTACTAGACACACACACACACACACACACACACACACACACAAACACAAACACAGCCCCGCCTACTCTACACCAGCCAGTCGGCGTCGCTCGTCAGGCGGTGAAGCTATGGGGAGGGTCGAAGTTACAGACTCCTGTGCCTCGTCCGAGTAACAAAACGCAGCACGAGTCTAGTCGATAGGTGAACAAAACACACATAGTGGATATTTGTGCTATTTTTTGTAAAATTTATTAATCCACTGACCTATATTTATTCGTTATACACAAATGCCAAAATGCAGACATCACAAATCAAGACATTGGTATATTGCGCCATCTGGTGGATGTAGCTATACGCACCATGACTAGACCGTTAAAAAAATAATAACAAGCTGCCAACTAGATAAAGCTACAAGATACGTCACAAACGTTGCATCGTCTAGGCCGCGCTCCCTTTGGGGGGAAACCAACCTTACCATTGCTTTCACTTAGCTCTTGGCAAACTTTGTGGAAGTGTAATATTGAAGGAATTGCAAGCAAAATTGCCAAAATTTGCTGTGTCACTTATTGCAAGTTCATTTCTTTAAATGTATTTTAACACATTCAAGTAATAGCTGAGAGCTTAAATCAAGGAAGTATGATTAAAAAGTGGGGAAATGAACCACAGAACTCTAACTGCAAAGTTAGTCCACAGATAAAGATGTGTTAGCGTCCTACTTCTTTCCACTGTTATACATTATTCACAATAGAATTCAATATCTTTAATAATTTTTTGGACGTACAGTTTCAGTTGACACCTTGTTCCAGGCACAGTGCTTGTAAATGCCATACTTGTGTAACCCAAGCGGACAGAGGTTTCCAGCTTGAACAGGAGAGCACCAACATGTGAGCAGCTATTACCTAGTCTCAGGAATAAATTAATGGTGATAGTTCTGAGGACAACTCGATTTCATAACCAATATTATTATCATCACCTTGAAACATTTTACAAAAGCTTCTAAATAAACCCCCTATATAGCTGTCAATTGCATTATGGTGTAAGTATCAAACCTATTCTAAGTGTATATAATATTAATATTCACATTGCTTGTGTGCTTTCAAGGATCTGTAGATTAGCCAAACAATGTCCGTGTCCATCGTAAATAATAAGATTAGCTGGGTGGAGACTCTCAAATCGGAGTATGTCTGGATAACCAACATGTGCTCACTGGCCTAGATTGAAGAAAGGGCAGAGTAAACTATAAGGGCCAAGATTGACTAATCGTAATTTATCTGTGTAACACAAACGTTCGAGAAGTTTCCATGTTTTGTTGTTGACAATCGATGAAGGAATCGTTGTTAAAAGTATCAATAATGCATTGATAGCTGTGGCAATTCGAGTTTGTGTTCCCCAAAAGAGGTGAAGACTTCCAATACATTGTAGCACCCGTATGTGCCGATACCGTCTAATGATTGAACTGTTAGACACTGCAACTAAATGTTGGGCCGGGGAGAACATACTAACACAAATATGGCTACTCCGTATCTCTTTTACAAACTGACACAAACAGTTTGCTCTCTAACGTAGTTAGTAAGTTCAGCGCCCAGACACACCCCTCTCCATACTTGCTCTGATTACCCCAACAAACGGAACCATGTTTTTTCTTCTTCTCCCAATGAGGTAACAGTGTACGCGCAGCGGGTCCACGAGTACAGTTTGCGCGCTCCAGGCTGGCAGCTGGAGTCCACGTCGACACTCCCGTTCTCTCTCTCTCTTCTGCAGCCTACTTTCCTGAGGAAGCCAGAACTATTTTGATACAAGAGCAAGTGCAATCTTTCTTACCTTTAAGTAGCCTATGCATATATCATATAGGGGCGACGTTGGTTTCTGATCATGCTAACTTGTTGAGTTTCAGGTGCCACTCTTGTTTGACGAATTGAATGGTGCAACTAAACATATGGTCGCCCCTCAGGTAAGTAGGCTTTTCAATAGGCCCATATAGTTGGTGCAACTTTATAAAACTGTCCGGAATATCAGTTTTAAGGAAATAAATACATACCTTACACAAATGTTTTGTTATTTTGAACGGGTAAAAAATAAAAATAAAGTTTCATGACGTTTACATTTTACCTGAACGTTTTGACTTTAAAATAGTATCCTGGCAAACGATGTACAGTTCAGTTCAAATTGCAGGACCTTGTATCTAGCCTGCAGCTTATTCAGTTAATTTGTAGTAACCATAAGGTAGCTATAGCTCGTGCAGGACTGACGCTAGCCAGATGACGTGTCTCCTATACGTTCAGTCAAGCAACTACTTGACAGATAGAACTTTATTTTTTCACTGTCAAGTTTTTATTTTTCTTAATAAATTAAATTCATTGGAACTTAGCCTTAGATCACTTGCTGTTTGAAGTTCACTACTTCCTACTCGATCTCCCTCTTTCTGTTATATTTCCGTCTGTCTGCCTCACTTTTCTTTCTATGGCGTATTTCATAAGACGTTTATAGAGGTGTGCGAGAAGGGGGGGGGGTCTGTTCTGACTGCCCCTCCCCTTCCCTGTACACTTACCTGTATAGACTACATAGCCCTGTGGTACAACACTTGTCTTTTCTCTCCTACAGAACACTTAGCAGCCAATCCAAGACTCCCCGGGCAAAGTTCTGCAGTCCACTCCGGCTCTGCCTCTCTCTGCAGTCAGTGCATTTCAGAACTTTGCTTTGGGAGCTCTCTTGTCTCAGCAGTGGCTTTGGATCAGCAGGCCGCAGCACCTAGTGGGGTCAGGGTTCAAACCATGGTCACGGGACGAAGAGCCAGGTCAGAGAAATGAGACAACAAACTCTCTGGCTCCTGATCCCTTTAGATTCTTCTCTGGGTTGGGTTTGGTATTGATCTGTAAGCACAAGAGAGCCAATAAAATGCATGTCGCTAGGCAGCGAGAAGCTGCTTAAAGTCAATCTACTAGATCATGCATCCATCAAACAATACACTGGTGTAGGATATGTATGAATAAAGCCCTTTACGCAATACACAGAGACCACTACACATGCTAAATATATCGTTGGAGTAACATACTTGGCTATAGTATGGAGCTAGAAGCAGCATTTGTGTGGCCTGGGTCTGGTCTGGGGGAATTGTGAAAGCATGGCCATTAAACTAGCCGGGTATAAATACTAAACAATATCCACTTGGCCTTGCTCCCCTAAAGCTTCCCTGTCATTTCTTGTAGATTATTAACTGTAAAATATGTTTACTGTGACTACATAAAATAAAGATGTTGAAGTTGTTGAAACCTGCAGTTAAATGAACAGTGCCTTAAGACAGATGATATAGCTTGGGCACACAAAAGTGTTCTCTCAAAAACACACTTTCTTGATACCGTATGATAAAGTGCGATGACGTCACTGTTGCAGTAGTGACCTGCCTTGTCAACAGGAGGGATGTGTAAAGGTCAAAGGTCGAGTGGGGAGGAATGGGGGGGGGGGTCAAATGGCAAATGGCAGAGTTCAGCATGACGGCCACAGGAGTGGTAGAATCTGGCTTCCATCCTGTAGTCTCTGTCCAAACAAGAACACACATCTTTAGAATAATGAATTTCAGTCTCAAAATTTAAAGGCTTATCATTTTCTTTGGAGGTAAAGGAAAAAATCTTTACAAAAATAATGTAGAATGAAAAATGTGTCAAAGTAGGCAATTCCTGCAATACATACTATTAGCACAAGAGAGCAGCATCCCCATGGATAAAAAAGAAAGCACTGTGAAGAGCTGGTCAACTCGATGGTCACGAGACATACCAACTATAGGATACAATGGTTAGATATCACAGGCCGAGGCAGCTTGCTTTGATACACACATCTTCCCTCGCCTTCCTTAGATATAATATCAGAGTTACCAGTAAGGGCAGATAATTGCTGTGAGCGGATGATTAGTGTTAACCTAGGAGTGTTGTGCTCCTGTTGACCACAGGGGGGCAGCACGGTTCTGGCATTCCCAAACACGTCTCTGATACAAGCAGGGCTCCAGACTAACATTTTACACTGGTGGCAGTAGCACAAAAACTGGTGGCAGCTTTTTTAGGTATTTTATATTAAATCAACTTAATAAAATGCTGCCAGATCAAACGGGTAATAAGTAATCAAACAAATCAGCCAACTGTTTGACTAAAATATGACTAGGATTTCTAATAAAATGTAAATAAAATTTTGATTATTATTAATAATAATAATAATAATAATAATAATAATAATAATAATAATAATAATGATAATAATAAAAAAACAATACCAACAGAAATAAGTGGCAGCATTGCCACCAATCATTGTTTTTAGCGTCAGTGAACAGATTTTTGGAGCCGTTTTCTACCAAATTGGTGGCAGTCTGAGGCCCTGCCTTAATCCCAGAATAACCCTGGAATTATTACGCTAATTTTATTATACTGTGTTTACAAACATCAACTAGTGACTGTTATTTGTAAGACCCTGTGTGTAAATATAGATTGTGTACGCCTATTCTAAATCAATAATAATTCACTGAAGACAACAAGTATTATTATAACATCACCATTTATTGTTTTTGTAAATCAGGAGATAAACATAAACACATCCCACCTAGTCCAGTGTAACTCCTAAACATTACAGGATGTATTGTGCTGTGCAGGGCCAAAGATCAGCCTGTTTTCACCACAAACACTAAACTACTGGGTGCTAGGTGAACACCAAATAAAATCAATTTGAATAAAAAACACATGAATTAGATCAAACTGTAGAACTGTATGCTTCTAATATTAATGCATCCTGTAATGTTTAAACTTAACGCATTAAAGAGATCAAAACCAACAAAAAACAAACTACAGTTTAAACTGGAGCCAATGTCACAGAAAGGTCACAAAGGTCAAACAGGAAGTCACTGGGTCAGGGGTCAGGTCAGGAGAGGTCGTAGGAAGGTCGTTGTGAAGTCTGAGTGTCGTCGGTTTGTCAGGTCATGTCCTGTGGTCACTTGTCACACAGCTGCGAGGAAACAAGAACCTTTCCATGTTAAACAAGAACCATCCAGCAGGCCCACTAAGACAGCCTCAAGCACCTAGAACCACAACTAGAACTATAATAATATATTTGGGACTGATGCAAAGCCTTCCTTTATTTGACACAGCGTTAGCTGGACATGTACCAAGAGTATTTTAATCACCTGCTGCTTTTATATTGTGTGAAGAGCCGTGTAACTGACTTGGAATGATTTTAAATTGTGTATTGTTATAGTTATTGTAATCGTCCTAAGTGTGGAGGCCGCCTAACAGTTCCATAACCACGTAACACACAGGCCCACGTACAGGTCCATAACCACATTAAACACAGAACATACAGAGGTGTTGCAATAGTCATTCGTTGGTTATGAGTCAGCAAGTACCAAAATCACTTACTATTCACATTTCATTTAAATGGAGGAGAATTTAGCGTCTAGTAATAAGCTTTATCTAAAACACAAAATTGTTTTCTCTCTACTCACCCGTAGGCCTGTCACGTGCACACTCCTAGTACGTGCGCACTCCTAGTACGTGCGCGGCCGCTTGTGAGACTCCTCCCTGGGCGGGTCGGCCAGCATGACCTTCATCCTGACGCCGTTGACGACGCGGCTGTGTAGAGCTGCCATAGCATCGTCAGCACTCTGGAGGAGAGGGAGGAAGGAGAAAAACAGGCAGAAGAACATAGAGGTCTGAAGGATGCCTGAATGTAATCATTTAAACTCCTCCCCTTCTCCACTCCTCCCTTTGAGCTACACCCCATCCCTCCTTCCACCCCTCACCCCTCCTACCTGTTTGTCAGCGTATTTCATGTAGCCCACCTTCCTCCCTGGAACCAGGTGCACCTCGATCAGGGAACCATAGCGACTGGAGAGTAAGAAAAGATGAAGAAGCCATATAAGAAAGAAGAAGAAAAAAAAAGAGAAGTGTTTCTAGACCATAAGAGAGGTGTTCCCCTACATCAGAAAAGGTTTATTGATATACAGGTCTTTCTTATTATTTAACTGTAATCCTTAAATCGTGTTTGGATTTTACAGGTCTATACGATATGTTTGATTTGATAACACAAACCGTACCAAAAGACATCCTCCAGTACGTCCATAGACAGCGGGGCAGGGCTGAAGACCACAAACAAGCGCTCCTTCACTCTGCTATCGGAGGGTGCTAGTTTCTTCAGGGGAGGCAGAGAGACGTCAGTCTGCACCCGTGGCCCAGGAGGGGAGGAAGGGAAGCTCTGGAGGATACAAACAAACACACTGTTAGTCAGCCACACCAACAGACAGACATACACATACATCAGAAGGCAAAATACTCAGAGCGGTATCCCAAGGCCTTTTCTGACCAGATGGATTTGCGATGTGCAGCATACCGTCATTATGTCAAACATTAAAGTGTGTCTATCCTGGCAGAGTGAGATCTCAGGGCTGACCCAGGTCAAATAATGAAACGTGTCTATTCTGGCAGAGTGAGATCTGAAGGCTGACCCAGGTCTAATAATGAAACGTGTCTATCCTGGCAGAGTGAGATCTGAGGGCTGACCCAGGTCTAATAATGAAACGTGTCTATTCTAGCAGAGTGAGATCTGAAGGCTGCCCCAGGTCTACTAATGAAACGTGTCTATCCTGGCAGAGTGATATCTGAGGGCTGACCCAGGTCTAATAATGAAACGTGTCTATTGTGGCAGAGTGAGATCTGAAGGCTGCCCCAGGTCTAATAATGAAACGTGTCTATCCTGGCAGAGTGAGATCTGATCCAGGAAGTGTCTCACCGTGCTGCTCTTCATCAGCTGACTGCTGGACGGGCAGTTCCACACCGTCGACATCATCTGAGCCGCGACAAACTGCATGGCCATCCTGCCCACTGGGCTACACACACACACACACACACACACACACACACACACACACACACACACACACAGACACACAGTGTTATAGATGAACATTATCAGGAGCTATAACCCTGTAATCTGCTCCCCTGTGTGTGTGTGTGTGTGTGTGTGTGTGTGGGTGTGTGTGTGTGTGTCTCCTTACCTAGTCCTGTCCTCGCCATCGTCTATGTGAGTGACAACCAGCCGGTTGCCAGGGGGATACTCAAAGCCATTCAGCTTCTCTTTGGCATAGACAGCGGAGCCCAGGTTGTTGTAGCGAATCACAGTATGGCCTGAAGGCACGTGATACCAGAAGAACCAATCAGAAAAGAGTATTCATAACAAATAATCAAAAAATGTGTTAACAAATTATTTTAATGTTTAGAGAATTTATGTTATTTAAATTTGTTGAGTGAAGAGGAGGAAAGCTGTATAAAACTGTAAACCGGAGTGTTTTAGATCAAACACCTGTAAACAGTGTCATCTTTGTAAGTGCTTGTGCAGTAGCTACCTTTGCTAACTCCGTAGGCATCCCTCTGCATCTCACAGTAGTCCATGCCAGGGATGATGTCAAACAGACCATAAATCTGCTCCTGGGTTACTGTTGTCCTTGACGACACCATCAGACACCGGGTAATGGCTTCGCTGGAACGGAAGTCGCTGATTGGATAGCTGACAGGGTCACCTGTAGTGTGGGGTCACCTGGTTAGTGTTAATCAGCAATCAAAGAATAACAATACAGATGAAGATTTTTATATAGATTTCTGTGGCATCAAAGTGCAGGGTTGTAGCTAGAGGCTTAAGAGCAGGTACATTTAAACCCTGCCTCGGTTCCCTCTGGTGTCTAAACTACAGACGTATCTCCTTTTTGGTATCTAAAATACAGATGTCTCTTCTCTGGTATCTAAACTACAGACGTTTTCTCCTCTCTGGTATCTAAACTACAGACGTTTTCTGCTCTCTGGTATGAAAACTACAGACGTTTTCTCTTCTCTGGTATCTAAACTGCAGAAGTATCACTTCTCTGGTATCTAAACTATAGACGTCTCTCTCCTCTGGTATCTAAACTACAGACTTCTCTCTTCTCTGGTATCTAAACTACAGACGTTCTCTCCTCTCTGGTATCTAAACTACCGACATCTTCTCTGGTATCTAAACTATAGACGTCTCTCCTCTCTTATCAAAGCCATAGAGCACCACTAGGGGGCGTCGTGTGGTGTGGGACGTACCAACTCCAAACGGGTAGGGTGACACCTGATCACAGTTCATGTGATCAGACCTGCCGCCGCCGGAGTAGTCTCCGCCTTCCGCTGCCGTGTTCCTAGAACTACGGGGCTCTGCCAGGATCGCCCTGTAGGCTGGACACACACACATAGAAAATTTATTTTATTCATTCCTTTTTATGAATGTGTGTGGAACCTTAACAGGCTACAGTATGAGATAGTTCTTCTAGGAAGTAGTCTGAGCCGGGTGCTTTACCTCTGTCACAGTTCTCTATGGCGAGCGCCGCCTGCGAGGGCTTGTGGTAGCGAACATAGCCCAAGCCCTTACTCTCTCCCGTCTGCTTGTTCTTTATGATGACGCAATACTCAATGTCTCCATATTCCTGGGATTCACATTAACATAGAGAGGGGATGAGGGGAGGGAGATTAAAGAGCGATGGAGAGATAAGCGGGAGAAAGACAGAAAGAAACAGGAGCAGGAGAAGACTAACTTTGAACGTGTTTTTGAAGTCTTCCTCTGAGAAAGTTTTGGGGATCATGACGAAGATCCTGGTCAGCTCCTCATCCTCCACGTCTCTGTGTCGCCCTGACGACCGTGACTGTGCAATGAACACCTGAATAGAAAATAAAAAATGTTAGAACGTAAAACCATTCAAGAGCCTTGTTGAAGGACAACTAATCATCCACGTCTTACAACAAGGAAGGCAGATTAAACAACTAATGGCTTTCTCTCTGTAGCAAGCGAAGTAGCACTGTGCTGAGTTGGAGTACTACCAGGCAATCTCATCACCTTTATTAAACTGAACCTGGATTTACATGGATTGCCTATTTTAGAAAAACTCGCAGTGTTATTATTAAATGCGTAGCCTCAGTATGTTTCCTAACTTTCCCGCTACAAACCTTTATCGGCTTGGTTCCTTCCATTAAAACCTTGCCGTGCATCTCCTCCATGGCCATGCACGCCTGCGACGACTTTGCAAATTTGACGAAAGATACACCTTTCGACTCTTTCGTCTGTTTATCTTTGACCAGCCACACGCCCTGGATGTCCCCAAACACTGAAAAATTGTCTCGTATGACATCTTCAGATACCGACCGACTGGTTACAAGAAATAGGCGACTGTTTAAAGGATCGTCTAGGTTTTCAGTCGATTGTTTTGATGAGTACTCCTCCATTTCGCAAATGTTAGCCTAGCAGTAAACCGGAAGAAGCTTATATGAAGTCATTAACCAACCGGAGTCGTGGGAGCGCATGATTTGCTACCGCAGTCGATCTTGTCTTGGTGGAGTTTCAACTGTCAAATCGTTCTTCTTCTTCTTCTTCTATTAATTTTATTGGCCGTTGGCAAACTATCAAATCATAAATTCAAAGATAATTAATTAAGAGCCGGAAATCAAGCAAAAGCAAACAGCGTCGTTCAACTATACATAAGCTAGTGAGCCCATAGGTCAGAGTCCAGACATGTCATAAAAAAATTGATTAAAAATGTTTTCAAGTTTTTATTGTTATATTGAAACAACACAATAACACAAACACTATTATACACCTGAAAAAACTCTAAACTCTCAAAATGTACTACACTTGTTCAAAGACTATCGATATGCCCTAGCAGGATAAGCAGGTGGATGATGATGGAAGCTGAGGAATGAGGGAGTCACATGGGCCGCATTACAACAGCAATACAATTGTTATAGCTTTTTACTTTTCTTTTCGATGGATCATTTTGTTCATTAAAGTTCCCTTTTGTTTATTTTTTGTTTTGTTTTATATTTACAAATAATTTCCAATCCGTACAGAGAGAGGCACTATTTTGGGCACAAGGAGACAGGAGAAAAGATAATTTGACAAAAGACAGCACGTGATTGGGTACCGCCTGATAGTGACGTCAAATGCTGGTGCCTGTTAAGTGATGTGACCTTCTTCCCGTCCGCTAGATACCGCTCATCAGGCCGTAGACTGAAGACAATAGCCAGCTATTCCATCTCTCTCGAACGGGATTTTAACGGTTTTACATACAAAACCATAAGGTAATATTTATTTTTTGGAGCAGCATTAAGCTATAGCCTTATTTTCAAATGTGAAAGAACCCAGTAAATAATATAAAGATCGGGTTTTATTAAATCGAAATAATGGAATTGATAAGTGCCTTGTTCTTACGTTAGCCAACTGAGTCAGGTCTCTTTGAAGAATTGGTAGGTTGCGTAAATTTAGGTTGCTAGGGTAACATCGCCGTTTAATACAATTGACGAAATGAATTAAATGACAAGACAGCTTATATATCTGTGTAATGTCAATTGTTTGTCAGTTCTTAGAATTAAATCTCAGGCGGTGGAATAGGATGAGATGGGATAGCTTATGTAAACCAGCTAACGTTATTCAAGTGGTTGCTATATAGCCAGTTGAGTAACGTTCCCTTGTTTTAATGCAAAACTGCAGATGGATGGATCTTGACTTTGGCTTAGCCTGTGTCAATTGATTGTGCTAGCATCAAGAGTTCACCGTTTTATTGCGTTTCAAATTGGAAGTCCCTTGTCCAGTCAATTACTGCAAGCTTATATAATGATGTGTAAACCCAACAGCCTATTTTTAATTCAAATCAAGCTAAAAAAAAAAAAAAGGGTAACAATAACGTTACAGTTATTTAATCGCCATCCCCTGCCCTTGATGGGGTGTCATGAGGACAGCTTCAGTGCGGTGGCTAGCCCGCCATCATTGCTGGGCAGTACCACGCTTACAACGCGCGAGCTTTACTGTTCTATTTCTCGTTTGAAGCCCGGTTACGTGATGTGCCTGAGTTGAGTAAGCTAGGCATTCGTGTCATTCTACGTCGCTAACCATGTTAAAATCGTCGTATGGTTTCACTGTTCTACGACATTCGCAAATGCATTTACCGTTGCCCTTCGTGACGGGATACCTATTAAAACCAGCCCCTCGATTAACTTTAAGAGTCAACAGGGAAGTAGATATCTCTATCCATTTTGGCAAGCTAACCAGTAAGCCAACTTAGCTGTTGAGAGGAGAGCATTTGAAATATCGCTAAGCTGCTGCGGCTTTTCTAGAAAAGTACAGCCGCCTATCTTTTCAAACGGCAAACTTAGTTACAGTTAAGGCTGTCCTGTAGAGGGCAGGCGACCTTAAATGACCTTCAAGGCACAGGCGAAGCGGATAGGTCCAAAGAAGGGTGGTAGGCTCAGCTTAGATTCTCGTAAGCTTCCTGTAGTTGTAGTACTGTAGGATGGTGTGTTGCTCGGGTTATTTGCAGCGATTACTTTTTATACAGACAAGAAAAGTAACATAAAAAAAGAGAATTGTCATTTAATTGTTTGTTACTGCATGAAACAACTCTTTTACTGACTGCCGTTTCTTTATATCAGACTTTCTCTTTCGCTTTTCCCCCGTCAGCCGTAAAGAGGACTGGCAGTCAGAATCCATTATTACTGTATAATGACGAGACACACCCAGGCTCCACACACACACACTGAGCTCTTTCTAATCCTACTTCCCTGTTCCCTCTCATTCAGCTAATTATGGGAGACATTGCAAAAGGAAAGAAGGCCTTCGTCCAGAAGTGTGCCCAGTGCCACTCGGTAGAGAACGGCGGGAAGCATAAGGTCGGACCGAACCTGTGGGGGCTGTTTGGGAGAAAGACAGGGCAGGCTGAAGGCTACTCCTACACAGACGCCAACAAGAGTAAAGGTGGGCTATGGACGGATCTTCACCTGATCAAACTGGGACGGCCCCAAAGGAACTTTTAACCCTGTCCTAACTTTAAACGGTGTCACCCTGTGTGTCCTGGCATTTGATGGCCCTCTGTATTCTTACCACTGCTTCCTATGGTGTCATTAACTCGTGTCTCTGACTCCTCAGTTTTTCCAGCTCTATGGACCCTTACTTTATTATATGACTACGCCAAATACCAACTTTGATAACTCATATTGTTCGTAGTTGCAGTTTGTCTTCGAAAAATAGCAAGACATTGTTATAACAGTCTTTACACAATTCACATACATGTACAATACACATACATACACAATACACATACATACATAATAGGAAACATCAGTATTAGTATCTGTATTTCCGAATACTAATGCAAAAATATGCTGTCAAAATAGTTGCCGTTTGTCTTAGAAGAATAGAACTACATATTTTATTGTAACAGCCTTCTAGTTGGAGTTCGAAGCTAATCCTCTTGCCTTGCTTCCTCTCGTCTCTCAGGGATCGTATGGGAACATGACACCTTGATGGAGTACCTGGAGAATCCTAAGAAATACATTCCCGGCACCAAGATGATCTTCGCTGGCATCAAGAAGAAGGGCGAGCGCACGGACCTCGTGGCATATTTGAAATCGTCAACGTCATAAAAATCAATCCGTCTGAGATATTTAAGTATGTTTTTAGTCTTGCGTTTGATAAATTAAAGATTATGTTTAGTCACTTGTACAGTATGTGACCTTTTGTGAGCTTTTAAAGGGAAGAGGACAACGTCCCAAGACATGATGTCACTTCCTGTTTAGGACCCAGTGGGTGATGTTATGTACAGGCGACTGAATGAAAACTACACTTCTTTTAATTTTTTTTATCTGTAACTACATTTTGCAATGACAACAAAATATTACGTCAAGAGCTTGGCAGACCTGTCATTCTCGCTGTGTCGTGACAACATATGCATTTACATTGCTTGTAAGAACCACTAGAACCCATTTTGATAATAAACTCCATCATTAATGGTAAATATATGATCTGTAATTGATGTTGACTGAACAGACACGGTTGACTCTCTAAATCAGCTATCTAGTCTAGTATACTGAAATCTTCTATTGTTGTGTATAGTTGTACAGGAAAAGTGAGATTCTGATCTAAAGAATGAAGAAACTCTTATTAGTCTTTTGAACCCAGGTCCTGACCAGGTCATGTTGACCTTCGATTGGGTTTGACAGAAAGAAAGGGAGAGCGTATAGAGTTTTTGCATCCTTTAAAAGATGAGTCATTTTAAACTGCCTTGGTTCTAAAACTCTTGTTGAAACTTGTTCTGAATGGTTACTGAAGCTTCACCTGGTTTCACAGGAACGTTTGAACTTATTTTACTGAAAAGAAAGTTGTATTTCTGAAAGGCTGCTACTAGCTGGTGGCAGCACCGACTGCACACAACAAAGCATGGAAGGTAGAAGATTGATCAATAAATACTGCTGAAATATGAAACTGATTGTGTGTTGTTTGTACATGGAAACCAGGTTGCTGTCATTGGCGTTTTCTTCTTTTCCCTAAAGCCTACAGCTATTAGGCTACCATAGTTAAGTTATTGTAATTTATCCGTTTTTTTGTTTAAAAACACAAGTAAAAGGTATTATTAAAACCATAGAACTGATTTAATACAGGAGACATTACTTGGGAGAAAAAAAATATTTCAAGGGCTCTACACACTGGCCATAATTTCCTCATAACAACGTCCATGTTTATTATGTAACTTAAAATGTATTTAGATAATAGATATCCCTTTTGTCAATATCTATGTTTCACATACATTAAAACAGGTGAGCGAGACGTCACGTCGTCGTTATTTAGACAAAAGATGATTCATTGCACCAATCCGAACCTGTGTTGTCCTCATATAACCTCGCTTACAACATAGCGCTCACCTCCTACAAACTGCAGCTGATTCGAGGGATGATTCTAGCAAATGACGCAATATTACGTGAATCATACCGACTTTCTTGATATGGACTTGGAACACTGCTGCTGAATTCTCGGAACTGACCCTTTGAATGTGAACACTTACTACAAACCTCGGCCTCTCTAAGGTGCTAATATAAATTGAAACACATATTAATGAATGAGATTTACGTATTAGCCTTCACATTCAGGGTGAAGAAAGGACAAAGTGCCAAGACAGAAAGTGGAAGTTATATAGAGACTAATAGTGACATCTAGAGGCCGGTCAGCACTTTACGCAATAATGTTTTGTAACCAGTTTTGTAAAGACGAAACGATCAAGGACATGGTGGCAAACGATGTAATTTCGAATTCAATAATACATTTACTTAATATTTGCTAAATTCAGTCATGGCATGCATCATACACCAGTTAAACCAAATGTGTCTGTAGACTGGTTTTGATTTGTTAGATTTAAATTATGGAATCGAAAACCTATTTCAAAACTATGTCCCTCTCGCATGGCAACCTAAGCAAGCGTATGCTACATAACAAAAGCATGCTTAGATTACGCACACAGAAGCAAACATTTACTCAGAAGGGTCTTCATGTTACTTATATTTAACCTTGTCACTTTGGAATGGGTTTATGAAAAACAGGTGGCTATGTTTGTGTGGGGGAGGGGGGGGGGGGGGGGTGATTAGACTTATCTCGTGACCTCCCACCTTCTTGCAGGGAAACCCCGGCTGCACCCAGCCTGGCACAGTCTTACTCCCTGTCACACATCTATACCCTGGCCAAGTAGCTTAGTAAACTGATCCCCAGTGTAGTGACGGGGAGCGCTTGGTTAAGTCTCCCTGCAGTGCCAGGTGGGTGTGGTTCTATAACTGTATGTATTGAAGGACTTCACTGTACTTTAATTAGAGAAAGCTAATTATTGTCCTTGACTATAGATTACAATTTGTTAAAAATACTACCTAGATATGGCATGAGAGTATGATTTATGACTGGAATAATCATAAGTTTGTGTTTGTGAGAGACAGAGGTTTTGTGACCTCTATTTGACTTCTCTCCTAGGTTTCCTAGGAACCCAAAGGAAATTATGTTGGAGTCTGTTCTCTTTGTGTGTGTGTGTGTATGTGTATGTGTATGTGTATGTGTGTGTGTGTGTGTGTGATAAAGAGAGC
Source organism: Galaxias brevipinnis (assembly GCA_036023535.2). Classification (NCBI taxonomy): domain Eukaryota; kingdom Metazoa; phylum Chordata; class Actinopteri; order Galaxiiformes; family Galaxiidae; genus Galaxias; species Galaxias brevipinnis. Next base: position 3,498 of record JAVQIZ010130966.1, on the reverse strand, counting down.
TGGCTGAGCTCACATACTGCACGTACAGTGCACACACCTCACTGAAGAGTGATTTTCTAAAGACAGGCTTTGGCTACTTTCCTCTGTGTGTGTGTGTGTGTGTGTGTGTGTGTGTGTGTGTAAACATTGACAATCTTTTCCTCCAGTGGTCATGTGAGTTTAGGTCCCATCCTCACCGTCTGTGACAAAAATTTTAACCAGCTAAAACATGTACAAAATAAGCAAATTTATCTGCCAATAGGATAAGAAAATTTCACCTGTTAAGATCTCTTAAAATAAGAAAATTGGTCTTGTACTGAAATGATCATCAAATCTTAAAATAAGCATATATATATTTAAATTAAGGGGATTTTACTATGCTAAATGTCAAATAATAAAAGAAATGAACCCAAAATGTTTGTTGTTACCTAGTTTTAAGCATATTCAACAGCATTTTCTGTATGTTGTCCAATCTGAGCCATATTTACACCCACATGCCTTAAATAAAGGTGGGTTTTATGTCCAAAAGTCATGAATGAATGAATGAATGAATGAATGAATGAATGAATTCATTCATTCATTCATTCATTCAATCACTGTTTAACTGTTCCATATGCTGAAACACCGTTTAACTGGTCCATATGCTGAAAACTCTGTTTAACTGGTCCATATGTTGAAAACACTATTTAACTGGTCCAAACACTGTTTAACTGGTCTGTATGTTGAAACACTGTTTAACTGGTCCATATGCTGAAACACTGATTAACTGGTCCATATGCTAAAACACTGTTTAACTGGTCTGTATGCTGAAACACTGTTTAACTGGTCCATATACTGAAACACTGTTTAACTGGTCCATATACTGAAACACTGTTTAACTGGTCCATATGCTGAAACACTGTTTAACTGGTCCATATGCTGAAAACAATGTTTAACTAGTCCAAACACTGATGTTTAACTGGTATGCTGAAAACAGTGTTTAACTGGTCAACACACTAACTGGTCTATATGCTGAAACACTGTTTAACTGGTCTATATGCTGAAACACTGTTTAACTGGTCCATATGCTGAAACACTGTTTAACTGGTCTATATGCTGGGGCTGGAGGGCCCTACTGTAAATACGGGGGCAGTTCTCCAGCTCTTCATGTGACGTCTATGTGGTGTGCTTACTTTAAGGTGAACCTTCCCTCTAGGGACATTACTGCTGGAGGCTGTCTATGAAGCATCACGTTACACAGTCAGGTTAACATAACAGTGCTCTAAAGAGGACTGGGTCTATGAAGCATTACACAGTCAGGTTAACATAACAGTGCTCTTCAGAGGACTGGGTCACACAGCATTACACAGTCAGGTTAACTTAACAGTGCTCTATAGAGGACTGGGTCTATGAAGCATTACACAGTCAGGTTATCTTAACAGTGCTCTATAGAGGACTGGGTCACACAGCATAGTGTGCTTACTCTAAGGTGAACCTTTCGATTCCCGTCCTGTGACGCCTGCTCAACAAGAAATGACATTGTGGAGCCGGAGTGTGTCTATCGCAGGAGCACTCTGGAGAATGGCATGTATGTGTGTGTGGAGAGTGTCTCTCTGTGTCTCTCTGCCACACACACACACACACACACTCGCACGCACGCACGCATGCACGCACGCATGCACACACACACACACCGGTTGCTGTTGATAATGTCTGTCCTGGCTTGAACTGTGAAATCTATTTTAGTGTATCTCAATATTTTTAACACCTCATAACTGATTGACATCCTCCATCTCAAGCAGAACTGCATTCATAATGTCCTTATGTAACCTTGAAATCAAACTGACACTACAGTTTAAAACCACACATGTGTACTTCAGATGTTTGACTCTAACTTCAAAGAAATGCATATAGGAACACAATGTCATATTGTAATAATCTCTTTCACTCTATTTGTATTTTTTTGCACTTTTCTCTGAAAGTATTTAGTAGGCACCATGCTTGTTTTTAAACAATAGTCCAGCAGCGCCATCTGCTGTTAGTGAAGAGTTCGACAGAATCTGTTCGCTTTAAAGATGTAGCTACTGCGCTGTCCTCCTAGTGGCAGAGCTAAAGCGTGTTTAAAGATGTAGCTCTGCCTGGGCTGTCCTCCTAGTGGCAGAGCTAAGGCGTGTTTAAAGATGTAGCTCCGCCTGCACTGTCCTCCTAGTGGCAGAGTTAAGGCGTGTTTAAAGATGTAGAGCTCTTTTTCTGATTGTTATTTCTGTCCATCACTTAACTGGAATGCATTTTTAGAATGCTTTTGACCTGAGCCTAACCCTTTAATAGTTCAAAACTGTTGGGTTAATGAAAATGCCCTTTAAATACAATTATCACTCTCATTTGCTTAAAGCACAGGATATACCTTGATAATTATGTAAATTAAATAATGAAGAAAAAAAGTCATGAAACAGAACACATTTTGGAAAAATAGTGTTTGATCTCTCTCCTGACTTTGACCTGCTTAAATTGTAATTTGACATGTATCAATACAAAGCAACCCTGTTTTAAGGTCCTCACCAACCAGTTGGTATTTGACTGCAGTTGCCTGGAAACTATTTTCAGTAGTATTGTATAGTATTGCAAACCTAATCAAGAAAAAGGGACCAAGACAGATTACTGGATTCAAAACGTGATTTTACTGAATAAACTTCAAATTCTATCAAGGCAAACTGTGACGCATCAGAACGTCTTAACAGTTAACAGTGCAGTGTGGTTTTTACAAGAAGATTCATCTTCATATGAACTCAAATCATCAAATATTTCAGCTCCTACTACTGAAAAATAATACTGCCAGTAAAGATATATTCCTGATTTATGTGAATGCAGAAAAATAAAAATGTTAGTTCGTTTTCACAAACTCTGTATAAGGTGAACCCCAAAGACCCCCTCCCCCCACCCCTACTACACTACTAGTAACCCCAAAGTGACCAGACGAGTAGAGAAACACTCACGGACGTCATAACAGCGTGACACAATATTAAGATTACCATCATCGCATAAGACTGCAAAACTAAAACAATCATTCATTATTATGAATGAATCTGTGCACCCAATATGGGCGAGATGTGGTTAGGACTAGTCCCTGGTCACCCTGGTTCATCAGGCATCTGTGTTTCCTTCCCCATTCTCTTGAGGGTGAAGCTGCTCCTTCTCAGTTCCATCACTGTCCAGCGGAGGGCGTACTCTGTTGAAGAAACCCATCTGAGCAGAGAGAGCGAGAGAGAGAGATTCACTGGCTTTATTTACGTGTGCGTAATAATATAGTCTTATGACTTCTAGTAGCTGTGTGTGTGTGTGTGTGTGTGTGTGTGTGTGTGTGTATGAGACCTTGTGCATGACGTAGATGAGCAGAGCGAGCAGCAGCAGTCCAGATAGAACGGCCAGAGCGATGACCCATCCAGGAACAGGCTGCCTGCTGTCCACTGCCACCCACACCACCGCTGTGGACACCTGGAGGAGAGACAGGGAGAGACAGGGGGAGAGAGAGGGGGGTGATAC